>VUYV01000156.1:888411-969803 GCA_008711295.1 Anarhynchus alexandrinus | reverse complement strand
GGGGGTGGGGGTGGGAGGTGGAGGGGGGGATGGGGGGAGGACCCGAGAGCAGCGCCCAAAATAGTCTCCCGTCGGTGGAAAGAAAAAGTCACCGCAGTGCCAACGCCAACGTGGTCATCAGCCCAGTGAAGGCAGTGGGAGGGGGGAGCAGCCTCCCTCCCCCGCTCTCCTGGAGCCCCTTTGGGCACTGGAAGGGGCTCTGAGGTCTCCCCGGAGCCTTCTCTTCTCCAGGCTGAACCCCCCCAACTCTCCCAGCCTGTCCTCCCAGCAGAGGGGCTCCAGCCCTCCCAGCAGCTCCAGGGCCTCCTCTGGACCCACTCCAACAGCTCCGTGTCCTTCTGCTGTTGGGGGCTAAAATAGGATTGTTGTCCATAGTTCCCCGTAAGAAGAGTGAGGGTTGCCCCAAGTGACTTACCAACACCGGATAAAACACACCCCATTTCCAGCCAGGAACAGCACGGAGACATGGATGATCCTTTGCATGGTCCCCACCAGTGCCACAGCCTTGGGGGAGCCTGGCTGTCTGCGGGGCTCACTGCCATCGGGGTCCCCACCGTGCTTTTGGAAAGCCACTGTTCGTCACCCGTAACGCACCTCTTGGTCCCTGCCGGGGCCATTGTTCTGGTGCTGCTCCGGCACACCGGGCTGAGGATCACCCCCAGGACCCTCCTCGCCGCGGCGGGCACTGTCCCATCGGCAGGACGCGGCCGGCGCACCCCCCAGCAGCCACCCCTGGAAAAAGCGGGGCCAAACACCGTGCGCGCCAACGGGGGCTGCTCCAGCGAGCGAAGGCACTTACCTCTGCGGAGAGGAGCCGGGGGCGAGGGGGGCGCGGGGGTCGGCCCGGCCGTGCCCCGCAGGCGGCCGCCCGTCCCGGTGGGCATCGCAGCGAGGGGCAGGCGAGACCCAAAGAACCAGGCGGCAGCACACACGCAAAGGACGGTTTTTATTGGGGTTCTCGTCGTAGGAGAGCAGTTGTACTGACCAACACACAGAAGCAGCTTAGCTGTGCCAAAATAATCCTTTAAAAAAATAACGGCGGAATGAACCAAGTGTGGCACATCAGTCACAAATCGCCGAGGACTGTAAACTCTGAGGACAGTCTCTGTGAGAAGTACAGAAGTACCGCCGGCGCGCGCGGCACCACACGCCGGCGCGGGGCGCACCCTCCTCTGCACAATAAATACGAAAAGAGCCAAGTACAGAAAACAAAGAATGATTTCTCATAGATACAATATCTAAAGTTATTTACAGATACTGGCTTCTCTTACCATTAAATTACACACTGAAAACAGGTTCTCTTTCAATAGATTTCTTTAAGTCACTAGTAGCTATTCATGTGAATCTGCTCCTTTTTTTGTTTGTTTTTTTTGTTTTTAAGGACCGAATGCAGTCACTGAAGCAGCGCTGGTAAAAACGCCTCTCCTAGGATGCTCTTGCTTTATTCTGTTTTTCAGGCTCATTTTTCTTTGCCATCTCACCTGCCCTCCGCTCTCTCCCTTTCCTTAAGGAAAACATTTCGGCTTCAGCCGGGACAGCCTCTCCCCAGCCCCGCACCCCGGCAATCCCGCAGCGACACCCGGGGCCGTCTCCTCTCCCAGTTTGGCAACGCATAACGTGACACAGACCTGGGTAAATCCCGACGCTGCACAACCAACCAGCTTTCCGCGCCCATCGCAGGTCTAACGCAGCCTCCTTGGGCACGCGTCAGGTTTGTGGCACCGGACTCGGCACTATCCCAATCACTGCACGTTTCTGGCAGGTGACGCCAAGAAACCGCGATCTCACCGACACCGGTGCGGTTTCACCACCGCCACCGGCGCGGTTTCACCACCGGGTGCTCCGGGGCTGAAGCAGCTCAACGCGACAGCCCACTCTGCTGCTGCAGAAATGCAATGCGATCAGGCAGGTGTGAGAAGGGGAAAATGGAAAACAAGGCAAGAAGTACTGCAGGGCGGGAAAGCAGCCCCCCATCCCTGCAAGAACAGGCGGCTTCAGCGGCACAGCCGGCAAAAGCCACATTTCACCCTCCAGATGTCATTCGGTGAAACCCCGAAGGGTACGTGCTTCAAGCTCCACCACAGTGGAAATGAGAAGCACGGGCTGCAATACCTTGAGTACTCCTCAGACTGCAGAGGCCACGACTGCAACTGGAATTATTTTTAGCGAATGAGTTATCTGATGAATTTGGTGCTATTTTTGTACCTTGCTGGGGAGGGAGGTGCCTGGTTTGGTGATCTACAGATGTGCCCAGCGGTAGCAGCGCTCGGGCAAACCCTTGTGGCTCAGCGCAGCCACGGGGGCTCGGAGCCGCCGAGGCCATGCCATGGCTGAGCCCTGCTCCGCGCTGGCCCAGCCTGTCCCCCGCTACTCCCCGCGAGGGACTGGCTCCTGAGGGGCTTCAGCTCGGGCAGCGCAGGTTCCCCATCCTGACACCCCCAAGGGACAGTCCCTGCGGGGTCCCGGGGGTGCCCACTCCCCTCCTCGGCGGCGGCGTGGGCACAGTCCCACACCACGGCCGGCACCTGCCCTGGCCGCCCGCCTCCGCGGGACACCTCTCCTGTCCTTCATGGGCTCTAAACCTATCTTTAAGGACCAAGTCATCACCCCGAAACAGCCAAATTCGCTTCCGGCACATACATTTTCGCGCTCGCCGACGCCAGCCGGCGCGGCAGAAGGCACCGCGGCGAGCAGCCCTGCTCCGAGCCCCGCAGCCTCTCCGGGCGCTCCCTCCGCTCCCGCGGGAACCTCGGAATTCGAGAGCTTTGCAAATAGCTGAGCCCATGTCTGACCTTTTTCAAATATCAAGCTGGTTCCTTGCCCCAGTTTAAGGTCATTAATTCCCGTTAACCCAGCGCAGACTCACGTGAAGAAAAGCTTGGCTCTCTGGAATGCCGAGGAGTACCGGGGCCATTTAGGAATACCAGACCCAGGGCTTTATTCGCAAGAGTTTTTCAGATGTTTCTGCATTCACGAGCCACTGCGCTTCGAGATGGTCCCGACAGTGCCTGGAAGTCACTCTGCTCGTAACAGACGGGTAAGCCGGACGGGCTGACGGAAACTGCTGCGACTTTATTATGAAAAACAGAATAAAGCTGACTGATCCCTCTTGAAAGGAACTGCCATTTCTATACATATACGGAGCAGAAATTCTGTGGAATGTCAGAAGTTGGAGAAACATGTATTTAATAAATAATATAAAATGCTTTTTTTGTTAAAATAGAATTCTTGGTTTTATACCTACATAGCATAGCAACCTTTACATAAACAAAATAAAGCTGAGTCTGTGATGATTAGTTTAACACAAAATAAAAATACAATTTAACAATAGTATTAAAACAGCCAATGTTCAATCCACACAATATGTACACCATGGAATAGAAATCAACAGAAAACAAAAGTAGATTATCTTGAAATTCCTCAGACATTTGGATATACATATGTTCTCTGTATATTTTAGATATTTTCCTTTTTTTTTTACAATATTAAAATTAATACTATGCTTTTTCAAAATACGCTTTTCAGATTTTTTAATTTGTAGAATTGACTCATTCCTTATATTAATCAACACAACTAGAATTATTTACTTTCCACTGTACACTTCAAAATAGTCCTTCCTCCCTATACACTTAGAGTGTGAGCATTTCAGAGTTACATTAACTGTGCCATTGCCGTCTGCCGTGGTGGGAACAGCGGAACCAGGGTGCGACTGCGGACGTCTGCACTACGTAGATACGTACAGGATATTACAGAAGAATCTAGTCCTAAACCCGATCAGCTGCCAGGAAAAGAGCAACAGGTAGTTCACTGGTCAGGCGCCGACTGACTGTCATCGGGGACCGTAAACCCGGGAAACGGCGATGCGCAAGCCATCACGCATCGGGGGCGGATGCCACCCGCGGCGGCAAAGCTGCTGTGAAACCAACACCCCGCGCAGGTCTACCGGGCATCGACAGCCGCCGCTCGTACGGGATCACAACTCGGATGAACAGGTTTGTTTTTAGCACCAAATACACAACGTTTCCTATACCCACGCACTGGACTGCAAACACCTGCCTTTATATTGAAACCAAAACCAATCCGATGATCCTATTTCCTTTTTTTCCCCTCCTCAACAGAAGTGGGAGAAGGAAAACTGCTGCGTTTCTAAAGGAGAGTTGTTGAAATTAAAGAAAATTCGAATGCGACTAAGCTGAGGTCGATGGGCAGAGCTGCGCCGTCCCCCGCGCGGAGCGCGCACAGCGCTCTCCCTACCTGCCACGGTCCCCACCCGCACACCCAACTATTATTAGCGTGCTCCGAGTCTTTGTTTTTTGAAGCCTAACTGGGGGGAACATACCGGGAACAGCAATGCAAGCTGGAGCAGCTCCAGTATTTACACCAGCGGGGCTTATCTCACAGCGGCGGTTTGAGAAGCAACTCGTGAGACCGCAGCCTCCACTGGACCGGTGACAAGACAGAACGCTCCAACATAGCTAACACGAAGAAGCTGCTCTACTCAGAAAACGGGATGGGCTACACTGAGATGAAGGATTTAAAAAAAAAAATGGGTAGATGTTCTTCTAATAGTTTCATGAATTTGCAAAATTATTACTGAACAAAATCTGAATAATAAAAATTGCCTAATTTGTACCTGCCATGATGGGACACCTCAGCTGACACGGTGTCCAGGTGACACTTTACAGCACCGGCCAAGCCCGTGCCCAGCTCCAAACGGCTCCTCAGTTACGCTCCGCTTGCAGCAGGTGCTTTGCTTCTCCTGCACTTCAACCTCAACTCATAAAAGTCTGATTGTGGCTAGAATCCGCTGTCCCCCTGTTCTTGAAGCGAGACGTTAATTTACAGCTCCTCCCAGGTACGAAAGATGCCCCCTCCCTCAGAGCGCGCACGGCACGCAGCCGCAGCTCTCCGAAAAGCCCCTGCGACCCCCGCGCTCAGCTCCCGCAGCGACGACGCATCCCTCTACCACCACGTCACTCGCGCGCTCGCTTTCCAGCGTCTCGTCCTACTGCCTCTGTCGGCTTGTACGTCAGACAGAAAGAATAATTAGGAAATAATCCCTGCAGCACTGGAGGCATGTGGACGTGGCAAGGGAGTGATTAACGCGGCTCTATCTGGCGTGTAATTCTCTCGTTTGAAATATAAGAAACAATTCCCGCACACGCTCAATTCTTCAGTACGGCCGATTTTGGTTCAAAGGGCTTTCAGATAATTTGTGTAAAAATCTGCGGTTAATCATAAACTCAGCTCTGTTGATGCCCCACGCTCTCATTTCTTTTATCTTTACTTCCCTGAATATTTTAAAAAAAGAAAAAAAAAAGAAAAAAAAAAGAAAAGTCCTACAAATGTGGTCACAATGCGTAAAAGACAACGCCACGCCTTACGTTCTCTGCGTTCAACAAGATTTTCTACACATACAGCTGAAGACCCTCATGGAAAATAACACCGTAACACCTTTGTCCAAGAAAAAACTTCAGAGAATTTGGTACCTAAACCAGGAACGATCAGTTCGGAGCCGTATCTAATATTTTGATTTCAGGGTGGAATTCCAGCTCTCCCTCCACACCAGCAGATCCAGTCCCTTCCACACAGAACCCCACTTGTTACTGGGATCCCAACTTCCCCCACGCGTACACGAGTTTTTCATACAGTCACCTCTCCTTCTCTCCTAACAGCACAGTCACACATGAGTCACAAACATAAAGCTTTTATAAATTGTCGATAAATCAGTCGACTAAAGGAAACAAAAGCTTTTACTATTCCGCTCCCATCCGACCCCGGCCAGCGGCGCTGACCGACGGCACAGCTCAGTGCGTGTACCCGGACAAGGCAACAAGGACCACGCTGACGCGCATGTTCTGGGGACACCTCAAGTCCGTTACGCTTCAAAATACGCATATTTCCGTAAGTCAATACCCAGCCTTCGTTTCATATAATATCTATGGTTTTGAGGCACAATTTCCCAGCTGCAGATCTGTCCCTCCCCTCCCCACAGACACCGGTGCCCGGAACCCACGGTACTGCTGCGGCGGGAACTGCAAAACTCTGCCAAGAAGGATTTAGCGTTAAAAGCTACCGCGGAAAATAACTGAGAGAGAAGAATGGAACTGGTAATGAACTAAGAAAGTACGAACAAGTTGCATGAGAACTAAGAGGGGGTTTTATCACAATCTCAGGCTTTTTTTTTCAAATCCAGAAGAAAAATACGAGCATTGCACGGCGTTGTAGGAAAAGCTTAACACCCCCCAGCGCGCTGGCAGCGCCAGTCAGATGAGACATTTTCTGTGCCACACCTCGGTAAATACCTCAACTGCTCCTTACAGAGGATGCTGAGATGCTAAACAGCGCTCACCAGCAAGAACGACAGAGAAGCTGGTACTCTTTTCACAGAGTAAATCCAAAAATAAATGGGGAAAAAAAAATCATGAAAAGGTATCGCCTGACTCACACGGGGTAGCTTCCAAAACGCATTTTTCCTTTGATGCTGCATGAGCTGATAAGCCCGAGTTCGCACACGTGTGAAAGCACAGGTGAGGCAGAGTTGAGCCACTCCCACTTCTAGAAGCAAATGCATCCGATTTTATTACAAGTGTGTTCAGGATAAACAAATACTTTCAAAATAATTCTCCTATTTTTGGTACTGTTCAACAAGGGAACAGGTCCAGAACTCTGTGGTTATGTTAGCGCCACAGCTGGAGAACCCGCGCGCGCCAGGTGGACGGAGGAAGCTGTCGGTGCAACTTCTGCTCCCATTTACGGAGATGCAATTCCCATCGTCTTTAGGGATGATGAGAGTTGTACCACCATAATTAGGCAGAAAATGTTCTTGGAGGTGTTTACTGAAACAGAAAAAAGCTTAAGTTAAGCCCTGACCTACCTCTTACAAAACATCACAATACCCAGGGAAAGGCTGACTTCACATGCTTAAAGTTGTCTAACAGTTAAGAGATTATATCTTTACTTTAGCAAGAGTTTCCACATGACATGCCTGATGTCTCAAGTAGAATTAATATAAATCTGGCATTTGATCAGCTCGTTCTGTCAGTTCCATCCTCAGTATTCTCAGCCTGCTTTGCGTGTGGACAGTTTGAACTCCCCAGAAAAGAAAACCGAAAATCCTTTCGCCAGCCGAGCCACGGGATGTGCGCACGACCCTCCTGAGCTGAGCTACCGTGAAAGTCCGGGGTATCTACGCTATGAGAACACACCTGCTTAATGTTTTTGTGTACAACAGAGAAGGATCCACAAGTCCCGAAACTGAAGAGTGATCCAGAGTACGTACCGAGGTACGCAGACATTTTAACCCAGCACATGCACTAGAATGCATTGGATTTGAATAATTTCTTTTTAATTTTTAAAAAGTGCAGTTGACCTGAAATGGAAAAGAACTGTCTTTATGTTCACTGTAAACTTGTCAAAAGGAATCTGCTCTTTAAAAACTGTGCTAAAATAGTCAATTTGTACAACAGAGCACTAGATGAAGCTACCATAAATTCCTCTTCACCAATTATTACTCTATTGTGTCAGTTATAGTACTGCATATACGTAGAAGAAGCAAACCGGTGGTAGCTACTATTAGTGAGTACAACAAACCAAGTGAATAATTCGAGTTCAATGTTTCCATGAAGTAGCAATAACATTTAAACCACAGGACAGTTAGAATTCAGTACTTTGAAGTGCATAAGAGTCACACTGTTGATCATCAGCAGTATGGAGAAAGGGTATTATAAAGTCAGCAGTAATGGTCAGAAAGAACATGGCAACACGACAGATTAAAGGTCATCCAACATGGCAAGTCTGCAGCTCCTTCCACAGTTGAGGGGTTTGTCGGAATCGCACACGGAAGTGTCATCCCAGCCAGCAGTAACCGGTTCGGCCTCCGGGCTCGGTACGCACCAAACAAGGGTATTGCAGAGAAAACAGGATCTTCCTTCCATCAGTAGTTCTACAGTAACGGACCACGTTTTAGACACCGCCAGGGTGCAGGAAGGCGTGGGAGCAACATCCAGCCTCTACGCTCGGTGATTTCCACCGCCGCTGGGAGCATGAATTCACTTGCCATTGTTCCAGTCTTCACAACCTCCAGAGACAGAGTTCTGACATTATCCCACGCTGTAAACATCTAATTCTTCCTCTTCTAAGCACATCCCGCGTCCAGGATTGCACAAAGTAATTCATAAGGATTCTGTGAAACTCAACAAGTTCACAAAGCAGCTGTCCCTAAGTGAACTTTGTTCTCCGTTTCCCCTACAGCCCATTGCTATTCCTGTGGCTGAGCGGTGGTTTTGAAAGCTCTACAACTGTTGAGCGAGATTTATTGAGAAACTTTGGAGCCCGACGCAGCAACCTCTGTGCCTCAGTGAAAGCTTCTGTCAGCTCTTTTTTCCACTGAACAAATTCTGGGTCACTCTGAAAGAGATACAGAAGTAGTTTGGCACTTCATAGTAAACTGCCAATAGCGTCTTCTCTCTTAGACAGCACTTTTAAGCAACTTATTTTAATTTTCCAAAGGAACGAGTAACTTTGGATACTGAAAAGGCGCAGCCCTTTGCTTCTCCGTCCCCCTGCCGAAGCCAGGCAGGGCAGCAGCAACCACAGGCGCTCAAGATGTTTTGGGGACTTGTGTACTTCCTCCCTCGCAAGCACATCACTCCCAGGAACTACCCGCAGGGAGACACGGGCCAACAAGGCCTTCGAAGCCCACGTGGGTTGAGAAGGTTTGAAGGTTGTAGCTACTTACTAAACTGAACTCATTTTGGCCCAAATACCATTGGAATCCAGGACAGAAACTGGCATAGCTGCAGGTTTCCTGCACTCCAAACACAAGTGTGATAAAAACTTGCCAGTTTTGCCTGGGTTGAGCTTTGCTTCGTAAAGCACGCTTCGTCAACACGCAATGGGAGGACCTGAAAAACTTTACAATCGTTTCATCATATGCAAAACCACCTGATTAACAGTTACTGAAAAACAAGCGTCTCACCTCGCACTGTAGGACAAACTGTTTTCCGCCTTTAATTCTCAGTAAGATGCACTTCTTATCTTTAATTTGCGTTTCTTCAACAGATACTATTTGTTCCATTGTCAGCAGGTTTTGCTGCAGCATTTGCAAAAATAAAGCAGAGGGATGATTCAAAAGAAACCTGTTGCCCATCAAACCAAGCCACTATCTAATTTTTCTGGACTACCCACATAAATCAAGTTATGAGCATCAACAGCCATTACACAAACATTTCTTCATTTCGGAAGACTGGGTCATCAACTAAAGATAGATTATAAGGTAAGAGAGAGATTTAGCAAGGGGCTTGGTTGCTTCAGCAGACAATGAAATATAAGCTAAGAAAGCCAGTAATGACAGCATGACATAAGAATCTACAAATAGGTGTGCCTACAAACAAAATATTCACTATTTTCCCTCAAGAGAGTTGCATATAATTTTATTTTTTTATAAGTATTACTGCTGTCAAAAAAAAAAGGACAATCTCACTTACTATTTCAAAGAGCTGAAAGGGACTTTTTAAGCACTATACACTTACAAAGGCGCAAACATTTACATCAGTTTGCAGAAAAGCTTTCCCTATAGACTGTAAGAGGAGAATGTTTTGAAATTCCAAAACCTTACTTAACTAAATATACAAATGGTCTGCCTACCACATGATCACAGCTGGACTCAACTAAAGTTACTATAGCATTTTCTTTGCAACAAAATGCTATAGCATCTATGACCTTACCAGTTTATGTTTTTTTGTATAAATAGTCCAGCGGTCCTAAATGAAAAACGACACCATGAACTACCAAATTCCTTTACAAACATAACAAAACAGAGTAAACAGGTTTCTCAAGACAACTTTATGTTCCCTCAGTGCAGTGTAGCTGCCCATTAACCAAAGCGATACTCAAGAGAAGTTACTCAAATCCACTGGCCATTTACTCGGACAAAACTCTACCTCCATGGGGGGTATTCCTGAGTCCGAGTCGTCAGAATTCCCTCCGAACCCACCCGCCTTTCCCGCCCTCTCCAGAGTAACGGCACTCACCCGTGACTCGCCTTCTCCTCGCCACTCCAGTCGGTTTGGGAAGAGGTAAAAGTAACGACGTTGCCACTGAGTCAGGAACGGGTTCCCCAATTTCAGCATGTACCCATGCATAATGCAATCCTTCCCAAGCGCATAATCTAGAACGAGAGGGAACACGAGGATGCCAACCAAGGTACCGCCTAAAAGCACTCTGCAGACGTGCCAGGCTGAGGAAGGAGAGAGTCCCGCACACGGTGCGACTCAAGGGGCCCTCCCCAGCCTTGCAACGGGGCTTCTGCGCGCGCAGGCACA
Organism: Anarhynchus alexandrinus; assembly: GCA_008711295.1. NCBI lineage: Eukaryota > Metazoa > Chordata > Aves > Charadriiformes > Charadriidae > Anarhynchus > Anarhynchus alexandrinus. The sequence continues at coordinate 959,478 of VUYV01000156.1, read as the reverse complement.
CGCACAGCCAGTTCTGCCTGAACTACCTGAGCTGATGTGGCTGCAGTGGAGTAAGCAAGAACAGAATTTGGGTTTTAAAAAAGTATCTTATAAACTATTAAAAGAATTGTCCACTGCTACCCACAGCTCAGTCTGTGAGGCACCATCCCCGTGCAAACAAGTGAAGGTTGCCGCAGAGAACCTCCCGTTTTCTTCCCCTGCTCCTCTCTCATGAAATCAAATCCCACCTACTCTTTTTCTGAGCATACACCATAAACACAAACGATGAAAGGCTGTACAGGATAATCTTTAAAAGAGAGTACAAGAGATTTTCCAAAACATTATGTCATCATACGGCATTTCAAAACATTAAGAAACGTCTTAAGAAACACGATACTGACTAAATGAATTCGAACGATTACTGGTGAATGACAGTAATAGGAGAGTCTGTTGTGTGAAACTTCGAACACGTGAATTACTATCTAGCAGCAAAAGATGGAGAGAAGTGTATTTGAGAGATTACCTTCCTCGTGGCCAAGCTGCTTATTTTTAGCCCTTTTCCTGGCCTCAATTTTATCTGTGTCTGCGTTTACTGCGTCATAAACAGTTTCTGCTACTTCTTGCTGCCAGCGCTCCGATATTACCAGAGGGAAGTTCTTATATAATTCCTGGTCACTGTCAAGCAACTTGCAAGAGAAAAACAACATAAAACCCCAACATTTTAATAACTTTTACTATTCTTATCCCCAATACTTAGTAGTTACCCATATAACAGCATTATTTTAAAAGATGTACTGAACTCTCACTGGAACAAATGGGTGCAAACAAGAGAAAACAAGGACAGTAATTTAAGCAAAGATATTCATTTATATACAGAGAACAGCCCACCTGCTCAAAACTCGTTTAGTTTAATAGCTCTAAAAGCCTTACTCAACATTGTCCCATAATGTTCTCTAGACTTTACATTTAAATAATTACTTAAATGTAAGCAGCGGTATTCTTAACTTTGTTGCATAATCAATGTTAACAAAATGTCTAATTGCGTTAAGCACTTTCTCAGCACAAAAATTCCATGAATAAACAGATACCTTTTACACAAAAATGCCTCCCATGCTGCCACAGCTTAATTTTACATTCTTAATAATTAACCTTCAAAATTCAGCAGTGCATGCCGCAGACCTCAATTTTCCTGTCGTATAGATTCTTTTCCTTAACTACAGTACTTAAATTGAATTGCAGTGAAGGAAACTAAAATTCCTGATCTTCAGGAAGGACTGTTTGTTGCTTGACACAGCCATGTCCTGGGTTTGGCCACAAGGCCCTTTGATGCAGTACAAAAAGCGGTCAATATTTTCCCTATAAAATTTTTAAAGGTGATCAACGTTTTCCCTATAAAATTTTTAAAGGTTTTCATTTGGGGATCAGTTTAAACTCTCCGCGGCCACTCCTCAGCTGCCTCAGTTTCTGTCTGTCTATCAGCAGAGAAACTAGACCGTTCTTCCCGAGAGCAAGCCAGAGGCATCCTCTGCCGGGCTAAGAGCGCAGTAAGGCCACGAGCCCGCACTGCCGCCCCGCAGAGTGCCAGCAAGGCGGATCCCGCCAAAGGGCACGCAGGCACTCCGTCTGCAGGAGCGGCATAGGAAAGCCTTGCTCAGTTCTCCTTCTGCAGCCAGGCCAGACGCTCCCAGAGCAGATGCTCTTCTCCCTTCCAGAGAGCCATAGCCTTAGCACAGCAGGGAAATACAGGCTGGATCCGAAGCCAGAAGACTTCTCTGCAGTTCTGCTAAGCGGCTTACGGGGACTCCTTACGGCACCCGAGTGAGAGGGGAAAGCCACGAGCTTCCACTGTTGGCTTTCCAGTTTGTAACCCCAAAGAACTCGTGTTCTCCTGGGTGTCACAGGACACTCTGCAGTATAAATATAATCCGCAGGGGCAACGGAGGAGAGCAAGGCACTCCAAGCTCATGGGCAGAGACAGATCCTGACACCTTAATGGAAGCTCCGACTGCAGCTGACTCAGAGGCACGAATTATTCAGCCCCTTCTAAAAGACTGTGACATCCCAGTGAAAGTGCAGAGCAAAGCTGTACATGATATCCCTCACTGACTCATGACTGAGAATAAATTTATCTTATAGGCAGCCTGAACAAAGATGACATGCAAGTGATCTGGCTATACGATTTATAGGCCTTCTGAGAATATCTGATCCCCTCAATAAATAAAAAGACCACCTGGTTTCTCCTTGAAAAATGTCCCTCCAAATTACGGCATTCCAGAACTGCAGGTAACTGGAATCCTGTTAGACTAACACTGATGCTGAAGATCTGGAGGCTTCTGGGATAAAGAACATCTTGGGCTCTCTGCATTTCTCTTTAAACACGTAAAATCTTTTCTGTGCCAACTTCTGCAATTACAGCAGGTGACACTGACAGACAAGTTCCTTTTTAGGCACAGTGAGTACTTAACGTGTTTTGTTGCTTATAAAGTTTAGAGCAATTAGTTTCTTTCCTGACTCACTTCTGTAATAACAAGAATAAAGTTTGATCTACTGAAGAAATGTATGATAAAAATAACGAACGGGACGGACCCAAGGCACGCACCGATTCACCTACTGTCTCAAAGCACCAGGGAGGCTTCAGCGGAGGGGTACGTCACACCGCCTCCACGCAAGGCAGAAACGGGCCAGCAGCTTCAACTTCTCATTTTTCCCTTTACATTGTTTTCATTAGATTGTGGATAATGCCAGAACCTGAAAGTTTCTTTTATCACTTTTCTAACTTACACAGTCGCTGAGACTGAAGGAAGTTGCGCTTCCACTGCACTCTGTGACCATGAGGTAACACTATTAAATTAAGGTTTAGCTCACTTTATCCAAGCCACCACAAACAAATTACAATTTTTAAAACTACGAACCGTTAAATATTCTTGAAAATCTAAGGACTGCCCAAAATTTGTCTGACCATTTGAAATACTTGCTTTATCTTATAAATCTTTTGATAGGAAGGTAGATTCCAGTCAATCGAAAAAATAACACATAAGGACTTTGCAAGCAACAGCACACAGTCAACCAGCCCAAGCGACCTCTTTCGTAACAGCATGGATTAAGTTTCCAAGAAAGCAATTCCTTGCAGAGTCAGTCGCCCCTGAAGCGAAGGAATGGCGTGTACACAGGCAAAGTGAAGCGCAGCACTCCCAGGGCCATCCTCTACCAATCCGTTAAAGCTGTGTACCTTAATGCCTTTAGTGTCCTCTTCATCAAATGACCCAATATCAAAAGCATCTGCTGCATTTACTTCTCCCCGGGGCGGAATCAATGGTGGAGGGTACTAGAAATTAAAAGCGGCGTAATTAAAGACAAATTAATGGACATTATTTAAATCCATTCTATAGATATATACAGCCTTTTTATTTTTTGCACAAATTCCACATGACTGTGCAAAAGTATGTGCCTTGAAATTAAACTTCCGTGAAAAGACGTTCTCCACTCCTTTATTAAAGAGTCCCCAAAAATTTGGGGGAAAAAACCCTACAGCTTCGAGACAGCTAAGCAGAAGAAACCATGAACTCATTTGACCCTGAAAAAGTAATAACTCAGCACTACTGATCAGGAAGATGTGTAGTAATGAATATACAGTGGTTTTCATCAACAATCCTCCACGTATTCATGCAAATGAGTACACGTGCTGGGGATTGGAACCCTGAAGTTTTCTGTCCGTTACCCGTTTAGACTTATTTTCCTTTTACTGCTTTCCCAAGAGAGCCAAGGTTACTGTCTTAATCCTTTACCTTCTGTAAGTAGACTTGCTGCCAATCAATGCCTTTGAAGAAAGGATGTTCTTTTACTTCTTGTGCACTGCAAAATAAAAGTAACTGAAGTCAACAAAATGAAGGGGCTTTTCAAATGTATTTGAGAAATATAAAGCCTTCAAAGGTCACATTTCTATCACTTGAAAACATCAGTAAAATGCTCTTTTTTTCAAGGGGGAAAAAAAAAAGTCTTCCTAAGGAAACAACAGAAGAGAAGCCTTTCATGTGGAACCACTGGAAACAGCGCTGTAGGTCCGGCAAGCAATCACTCCTGGTTTGCTGAGGTATTCCATCATTTCAAACAACAAACCCTACTCGCCTGGTGTCAGATCCCATACACTACTTTGATGTAACAAGCTTACTCCACTCCATTTGGTGATATACATATTTTACGGCAAACTAAGCAACTACTCTTGACAGGCACAAGGCTGCAAAGCCACCTCAGGTCATTATCATAGAAGGCTCCATGATAAAAAACCCTCTGAATCTCTCACTGGAATTAGAGCCAGCCCCAGTCTCAGGTGTGGCTATCAGTTAACTGTTACCACACATTGTCAATGATTTCTCCAGAGTTATTTTCTCCTCTCACCGTTTTCTCTCCTAGTCCCGCAGGAGGCACACGCTGGCGTTTCAAATAGGTGCTAACAACGATTTCCGTTAACGGCTATAAGCAAGGTAAGCTCGGCAGGAGCAAGTCGTGTTTTNAAATAGGTGCTAACAACGATTTCCGTTAACAGCTATAAGCAAGGTAGTCAATAAACAATAAATGCCCTTTTCCTTAGAATCATGAACTGAAATGGGTACATCTGGCAAGAGAGGCAGCCCGAAAAGAAGCAAATATTCACAGCTTTCTGTGCTTGGTGGTTTTTGGGTTGGTTTTTTTTTGTGTGTGTGTGTCATTACAGCTACAAAATAAGCAATAAATTTGAGCTATCAATATGTCTGAATCAAGGAATATGACTTCATGCCAAAACAGATCAGGCAAAAACATAACACCACCCCAGGGATGAAAAGTATGAACACCATCCAATGTAAGCACGACTGCAGAGAACGCGGAGGAAGTCTTTAATGACAGAAATTGTCCAAAAATTTGTCCAAACCAAAGAAAGATGAAATGTAATTCCATGCAACAGCACTTTTTAATGTTCTCTTCCCAAAATTAAACTCATCACAACAGGAAGAAGGTTTTTACTTGCAGTGAATTAATTCATTTACAGAGAAGTGGAAATTTTTAAAGGCAGTGGTCCAAGGAGAAGACAACACCTACCTTCTTCCTTGGCATCCAAGTCTCTTGCTAACATCCCGTTGCAGGAGCCCTTCCAAAAGGGACTTCAGTTCAGGAGAAAACGAATCTGGTAGCTCCACGTTCTATGAAAAAAGAAATACAAAAAGACATTTAGTTACAGAAGTGGTGCGATCTGCTGTCCCCACACAGGAGAGCAGCTTTTCTTTGACAGTGTTTGTAAACAACTCCTCCCTGTGTAAATACAGCTTTCTCATAAAGCAGGCTTTAAAGTTCCAGCTTTTAGAGGAAATGGGAGTTTACTAAACAAGAGGAACGTAACTGCAACTGTCACCAACTTACCACGGTGAGCGTCATCCGGTCGATCTCATGCTTATCTTTGGTTTTGTGCTGTCTGAAAGGACTGTGACTGTAGAAATAAGAAAACGCACTGGTAAATGCAAAGCCATAACATATCAGGTTATTTCAGCTGTGGCAACCCCAGGAAAGAGCGCAGCATCCTTTTAGTCCCATTACTGCACCTCATCAAGCCTGTCCTGCAGAACAATAAAACAAGTAGTAAAATATTTAGCACTCAAATGATAAATGAGACTTCACCCACGAGCGTGCTGTGGCTGCTGGCTACCTCAAAAATATCAGTGTTTCATCTCTTCCAACTTTGTTTTCTTTTCTCACTACAGAGAGCTGCACCACTCTGCAAGAAAGTTTATCCTTTCTGTTTTCAGTACAATTGCACGCGGTGCACATCAAAATCAAATTCAGAGCAAAGCAACCATTCAATTTCTTTAAAGACTACACACAGATATCCTCGAGGAATATCAAACGCAGGGAAATCTGATCTAGTTACTCCGCTTACAGGCGTGCAGAGGGTTAGTTTAGTCTTAAATGCCCTGATCTGTCCTTAAAGACGGTGCTTCAAATGCCTTCCCAATTACATCTGTTCTCCCAAAACCCAGAACAGTTTATCTAACAAGAAAACCCTGAAGAGCTATCACAACACAGATATTTAAAAACATTGATCTATATGCGGAAACTGAGCATGACCTGCAGAACTTACCACTCGTCTCTATGGGAGGAATGAGGCAAGATCTTAAAGTAAGCAGATGAAACAGAAGATAATCACAGATACCACAACATTAGCGACTGGGAAGAAATTTGATGATATCTGGTAAATTATCATCTTTATCCTTTTCCTGCTTTATAATTCTGAGTTTGAATTTTTCCTTTTAGCTACAGAAGACCTCAGAATATTACAGATTTACCACGAAGTATTTAAACAACAGCATGAAAGCAAGCAGAAACATTTTAGTATGAGATTTTTAAATTAGATTTAGGATATATTCCCTGTTTCTTAGTTTTCTTCAAAACCTTGAGGGAATGATATTTTTCAAAATTAAAATGCTATTTACTTATCAATACATTAATTAGCTACTATAAAGCATTTTGTCTTGCCACATGGCAGCGTGTACTAGCCTATTTCAGCTGGGGACCTGCTACTCGAGAGTTATTTCCTTTTCGTCCTCAAAAACGTTTCTGATGAATGGATGTAATGGGCAGAGCAGGACTTTCATTTTTGGTTTTAAGCACGACAGGTAAGAAGGCAGAGTAAACGGCTGACATGCAGCCTCATGTACTTTGACAATGAAGCTCTGCGTAGATCAGGGAAGCAAATGATTCACTGGGGACTTATGGGCAGATTTTATGCCAGACTAAATTTACCAAACACCAAGAAATGGCACCATGTGCCCAACCCTTGTTTTGGTATGTGAGTTGTTTAATTGGTTTCAGAACAGATGCAGAAGGATAGTTCACAATGAATAATGCTTTGGCTTCTGGCCGATCACCGATCCCACCCCGCACATCTCTGTCAGGAGGAATCACAGCCCCAAAAGACTGAGATCTCCCCACAAGTCCGAGTTTCTGTGGTAAATGGGACCGTCTGCCCCTGGGTGCTAATTCTTTCATCACACAACTTCAATCCTGTGAAGGAAGAACCACGCCAGAGTCAGTCGCACGCCCTAATGCTCCGTGCCCAAGTGACTCAAAAGGAAAAGGGCTTGGGAGAAAAGACGAGGAGTTCACAGTGGTCCCACATGTGAAAGTCACTCTCCTCTCTCCTCCCAGTCACCCCAAACCATTAGGTGCCTTGCTGCTTACAGAATTCCACAGTGAGAGTTCAGAGACAGAGCACTGCTCCCAGCTGCACGATGCTGTCCATACTTAAAAATACCTTTTTCTTTTCCCCTTGCAATTCAAACAGCATTTCTGTCTTTATTTGCATGCTTACGTTTAGTCTGCTTGGTGAAAAATGTTAAATTGATAGAGCTTATACTCGGTTCAGAAGACACACACTTACCTTCCTTTGTACAGTGTCTGGGAAAGGGGTAAGAGCTTATAATTAATTATGTGCAAGGACACAGGATGATTTAACCAATGACTAATCTTTACAGAGAAGCATTCTGAAAAGCTTAGAAGACTTTTTCTGTCTTGCCATTAACACTGAGGATGCTATTTTCAACAAACACTTGCCAATCAGTGCTTATTGACTATTCAGATAAATCCCACAGTCTTAATAAATTCTACATAGCCACAGAAGGTGGCTACTGAGAAGGTAATAGTTGACAAAACTGTAATTATCATATACTTTTGTACACCAATACGGTCACAGGCCAGATTCAGCAAATGGAAGTATCCCCGCATTATAACTTACCCAAACACCACAGAGGGGAAGACTGAGTATCGTGTGAAAAGGGAACAGTGCGGCAAAGAGTTTCACCATAACAGCACGTCTTAAGCCCATAATTTAACAGGGCTGCTAGTGTATTTAAGCAATGAAAAGCATCATATCATTTAAAACACTATCACTTGCCAAGAGATGAGGAAGTTGCCTAGCAGTAGAATCAAAAGAGCAGACAGAGCATTTGCCTTCCTCACTGCCCCACACCTGTACCCACTGAAGGAAGCAGGGAATGGCTTTTGTTTGTTTTGGAAGCAAAAAAGTCTGGTTTAGCCTCATGTGCAGACGTGGTCCAAGTTGCAGAGATGGCAGTAAGATATCATTTTAGGTAATCTGTAATACATTACATATCAGTATTTCAAGCGACAGATGACGAGGCCCAGGTTAAAAAAAAAAAAAAGAAAGCACACGGGACATAAAACTTTACTCACCCTCTCAGCAGTTTGAAAAGCATGCAGCCTAACGAGAACCAGTCTGCACTGCTATCGTACGCCGTTCCCTTCTGGAGCACCTCTGGAGCCATGTATCCATGGGTACCTCTGCAAAGCGGAAAGGAACAAAATCTTGTTTACAACCAAAACTATCGCTGTAAAAAAAACCAAACAAACAACTCAGTGTTTTGTCAGTAAGATAGCCTAATTTAAAGAGAATTAATTTTAAACATGATTTTATTTTGCTTTGGCTGTACATACATACACGTTTTCTCTTTGTATATGTCTACTGAGGAAATACCTTAAAACATCAACAACAGAACAACAGAAATGATTCGGCAAACTGACGTGGCTACAGCGAGATTTAGCAGAATCAGTGCAGGGGTCAGCAGGGAGCCTTCTGTCTAAGAGTGGAACACAAAAGAGAGGTGGAAAAGTCGCATACTCTGTCCGCTCAGTTTACAGGAAAGACAGACATCAGGACGCAGTGAGGGCTCCTGCTACCTCAGGCCAGATGGCTCCAGCCCTGGGCGCTGCAGGACTTTACCCACAGCCCCAGAAACGGGGCGAGCAGAGCTGGATCGCGCTCTCTCGATGCGCTCCACACGTCTCCTTCCAGCTAGCACCTGTGTGTTTAACAACGGGACACCTCCTCCAGAAGTCACTGCTGGTCACCACTGGAAAGCAGTCACCACGTACTGCTTTTACCCTTGACATAACTGGAACCTACTAACTTCTTCAAGAAGCTACTGAATGGCAAATCTTTTAAGACATGACAGGACGAAGCTTTCCTTTTTGCATAAATTCTGAGCCTAAATCAGGGCAAAGGAGGACCTAAGAATAAAACATGCCAAATGAGATGTGGAATCCACACACAATCCAAGACATTCAGATCCCAGTTATGACCTGTTGCCAAGAGGCAGAAAGGACCACAATTTGCCTCCAGTTCTACAAAGATCCAGAACGAGAAAGACACAATAATTCCTGTTTTTTAGTCAGTTTCAGAATATTTAATTATCCATTTAGGACAATTAAAACAATCTGGTACTTTAACTCAGTCGGGTTCTTATCTTCTCTGAAGAGTGAATCATCTCGAAATAATGTGTCATCCTCCAGCCATGCCTACACAGCAGCTGCTACAACTGCGCAGGAAAACAGAACGAGGAGACTGAAGGACCTTATCCGAGTACCCAGCGTCGCTGTGGCACCAAGCAAGCCTATGCCACACAAGTGTTATGTTTTTTCCTTTAGACAAAGATAAATTATAAAGAGACGTAAAGGATTTATTTAGCAATAACTGCGTATGCAGCAAAGCTCCCGTATGTAATACTTACACACTAGCATGTGGCTTCTTTTTGGAAAAATCACAAGCCAGCCCAAGGTCTGATATCCTCACGTGCCCATGTTCATCCAACAAGATATTTGCAGGCTAGAAACCCAGAGACACAGAAAGGTTACCGCTTGGGATTTCTCAGTTGACAGAACTACAAATTCTCAGAACACAGAACTCATTCTCAAACATCAATACTCTCTGGTAATTGGTAATTGCCTTTTTTTTTTTTACATCAATATAACAGACACATTCTAGATAAAATCTACATTCTAGCAGAGCACTACCAGAGGAGATGATGAAATACTGATGAATAACAGAAGAGAAAATACAGGCAAGGTTTAAAACGGAAAGCACATGAAAGAATAAATCCTTTTTGGCCTCAAGTCCACATTGCTTTTGGTTCTGTCACAGAAGGGTCTGTCTGGGGCTCTTACTGCCTTTACCTGCCATCTACACTCTGCACTCCCTGTGCCGACTTTTTTCCCACTTTTATTGTCACTTGGCTCAGGGACACCTCTCTCGGAGAGGTCCTCAACTGCCCAACCATCACTGGAACACCCCCGAGCAACTGTCTTCCTACGAGTCTCCCATCACACCCACTCCACCTTCAGGGCTCTCAGAAATATAGTCTACTCTCTAAATTAATAGCATCACTGTGATGGTAAGTGAGATAAATAACACTGCACAGGATTTATTTTGACCCCAAGGAAGCATCTCCCAGGCCAGTTAAACTAGATAATAGCACAGGTTAGAACTATGATGAAGAATAGCCACAGATAAACAAACAATCCGTATTCTTCGCAAGAAAAGGGTTCAGGTAAGGTACTTCATTTAAATTATCAGTGCCTCTGGATTGTTTGCTGCTATCTAACAACCACCTGTGTGAATGCAGTCACTACGTTAATGATTACCTTTAGGTCTCTGTATACAACAAAGCGATTGTGCATGTGCTCTAAACCCAGGATGATTTCAGTAGCATAAAACCTCATTTCTTTTTCAGAAAACACTCCGTGCTGGGAGAGGTGGTAGTGCAAATCTCCTCCTAAAATTAGAAGAATTGAGACGCGATTAAAAGAACAGTAAAATCTTGCCTCACAGGCAGACAGCATGATATGGGGGGGACCGGTATAGCATTTGTATGTTCTTATAACCTGTGGAGCACACAGGACCCAGACTTACACTCTGGAAGTACACACAGTGACAAAATACCGAAAAAGTTAATAAATACATTTGACCAATCTGAAACTCCATTTAAAAAATGCATTTACTTCACACACATTTGCATTCAGTGACTAATCTAGCAACTGAGTCTTCAGGAAAAGGATTTCCACAGCAAGGAAAATGCTTTCATGTACCTAGGTTTTTGGAAAACTGAAACAACTAATATCCCTCAAACAGGCCAAAATATTCCAATATTCATGCTGGGGATGTTTTCACACTTTCCTAATCAAAGAACAGGCACAATACAATGTCCCTCCATGAGCTAATCCACACCATCAACACATCAAATAGTGAATACTCCTGGGAAACTGTTTCTGATCGAGCTACAGATTTCAAATAATCAACCAGTTACTTGAATTTGACCTACAGCTCAGATTTTAATGAGAAACGTCACTTGCAAAACACCAAAGCCAGTCTCTATTACTTACAGGATACGAGCTCTATTTCTCAATTAAACTTCCAGCTTTGCAACGCGGTACGTCCAGATGCGTCCAACACCTTCAGGTGCTCACCGCAGGACCAGAGCCAGGGTGGGACTCGAAGTCCCACAAGAGCTGAGCATCCTCAGCAAATAAGGACGTTGCAGTACCTTCTCTCTCTCAACTCTGCCAATTTCTCTCTGTGTGCTCTCACAAGACTTCCGCTAAGGCTTCTAGGTATAATTTCTTTCTTTTGAGGAATGCTTCCCCCATCTATTTTCTTTGCAGAGCTCTTTATAGTAGCCCTTTTGTTTTTCTTTTGAAAGCTGCGTCCCTGATCTCTTCACACATTTCTCCACATGACCACCATTTTCTTAAGCTTCCAGCCTAGTAGGCCCTTTGATACCTGTATTTAAACATGTCAATGTTATAAGGTATCAGAGGTTTTTCCGTCTGTTCTGTACATTCCCTGCTTTAGATCAATTTACCCCTCCTGCTCGCAGGCCGATGCTTCACACCTCGGTTTATTTTTCCCTCACTGCCCTCATGATCTCAGCAAGTCCTCCTGCCAACACCGCTGTAATGCTGTCATTGTCTGCGGGAGTCCTGCTTACCATTCATCAGGTCCAGAATGAAACAGAGTTTGTCAGGAGTGTGGAAGGCATAGGTCATACACACTATAAAAGGACAGTCCTAGAAGGAAAGGAGCAGAGAGTTCATCTCGGGCAAAAAGCAAAGTACTGCTTAGAAAAGCTAAAAATACATGCCATATTTTTCTTATGATATTTGCCAATATTTGTAATAATTTTTGAAAGCAATTTGTGTACTAATCTACACACTCTGATGTTTCACTTACAGTTTAGAGATCTTAGATTTTTCTATCTCATTTCAATACAAAAATTAAAAAAGCTATGAGGAGCCAAAGGCTTAAAAACAGCAGGCAGCACCACTATCTTCTACAGACTTGCAACTACAGCAGCCAGAAATATTCTAAAAATATTTACCTGTGTTTGCACTAGACTTACATGAAAGATACATTAAAGCTAACAAGCTTTAGGCCAGCTCAGAAAAAAATAAAGCTGTTCTCATGAAGTGTAAAGGATACACGCTATTTCCCATGACTGCATGGCGATCGCTCAGCCGTCGGAACGCTGACTGAGAACCTGAGTTGTGTCATGTACAAAACCCCAGGGGGAAAGAAAGCTTTATCCTCACCTATATATTAAATGCAGCTACACCGGTGACACCTCGAGCTCCCTGGCAGAGCTGCACCAAGGTGGCAGCAAGGTGTCCTGCCACCCCCTGCCACCCCCCAGCCCGCCAGCAGCATTGGCGAGCCACGATTAAAAGGAACATAAACACACGGGGAAGGCAGTCCCGACTCCGACGCGGACGCCATGCATGGGAAGCACGAGCAGCACGGTCCGGATCACGCAAAAGCCAGAAAACAAGTATGGTGGGTGCAGGTTCCCGAATGTCACCGCCCGGCAGCCAGGCGCTGGGGGGGGTTTACATGGGTTACATCCCCACCTCTTGGTGTGCTTTAGGCTAAATTCACACAGATGTTTAAGACAAGCAGCTATAGAATCATAGGATCACAGAATGGTTTGGGTTGGAAGGGACCTTGAAGACCATCCAGTGCCACCCCCTGCCCTGGGCAGGGACACCTCCCACCAGCCCAGGTTGCTCCAAGCCCCATCCAACCTGGCCTTGAACACCTCCAGGGATGGGGCAGCCACAGCTTCTCGGGGCAACCTGTGCCAGGGGCTCACCGCCCTCACAGGGAAACATTTCTTCCTCATATCTCATCTCAATCTCCCCTCTTCCAGTTGGAAGCCATTCCCCCTCATCCTGTCACTCCATGCCCTTGTAAAAAGCCCTTCCCCAGCTCTCCTGTCGGCCTATAAAAAAAGTACAGCCCGAAAACCACCTCCTTTAGTGCCAACGATCTGCCCAGTGTGCCTCTGTAACGCGCTGCAAGGTGCCATGGCAGAACGATGGCAGACCCTCCTCTCTTCATTAGGCCTATAAGTGGCTAATGAATAGGGGGCGGCTATTTCCTCGTCGACCCCTTCTCCGAAGCCCTGTGACCCGCGGGCTGCTCAGTCGGCGCAGGAGGGAAGCCGGAGGAGGGGCCGTGCTCCGGCAGCAGAGGGGCCTGCAGGGCCGAGCGGGGCCAAGCGGGGCCTGGGGCCGGCGGCCGGCCGGAGCCGAGCGGAACTGCCCACGAGGCAGGACACCACGCAGGAAGCACGAAGGAGACCTAATGCGACTTAAACACCGTGTTAATTGTTGCAGTATTGGTAGTGAAAGCTTTGGGAATCTCTAACAGGGACTCGTTTCCATCGAGGCTCGGGAGCGCCATGGCGGGGTGGCCTTGGTCAGCGCGGGGGAGGCGGGAAAGGGAGGGGACGGCGACACCGTCCTCGCCGGCCGGCACAGCTTGAGTGGGTTCATCGAGGGAGGGGATTCTGCCCCTCTACTCCACTCTCGTGAGACCCCACCTGGAGTGCTGCATCCAGCTCTGGAGTCCCCAACATCAGAAGGGCATGGACCTGCTGGAGCGTGTCCAGAGGAGAGCCACGAGGATGATCCGAGGGCTGGAGCACCTCTCCTGTGAGGAGAGGCTGAAGGAGTTGGGGCTGTTCAGCCTGGAGAAGAGAAGGCTCCGGGGAGATCTTATTGCGGCCTTCCAGTCCCTAAAGGGGCTCCAGGAGAGCTGGGGAGGGACTTTTTCCTGGGGCATGGAGTGATAGGACGAGGGGGAATGGCTTCAAACTGGAAGAGGGCAGGTTTAGATTGAACATTAGGAAGAAGTTTTTCCCTGTGAGGGTGGTGAGGCACTGTCCCAGGTTGCCCAGAGAGGGTGTTGAGGCCCCATCCCTGGAGGTGTTCAAGGCCAGGCTGGACGTGGCCTTGGGCAACCTGGGCTGGTGGGAGGTGTCCCTGCCTATGGCAGGGGGGTTGGAACTCGATGATCTTCGAGGTCCTTTCCAACCTCAACCATTCTATGAAAACCACCTAAGGGTGGAATATAAAGCTTCGTTTGCCCGGCTGCAGTCCCCAGGAATGCCAGCAGCCCATGGGCTGACCCTGCGCCGGCATTCAGACCGCGCCGTGTCTCACAGGCGCCACCGGCAAAGGCAGCTCTGCAGAACGCCGGCGCGCGTCGCAACACCCCGGCGAAGCACGCGTGGAGAAATACCTCTCTGCTACACGGCCCTGGAAATAAGGGGGCTACAGGCACGGCACCTAACAAAAGATACCTCCTCTCGTCATAAACTGTGTACGGCTCAGAACTGCGGACTAGCAGAGTTACTGCTTAACTTCATAACAAAAGCTTTAGTAGAATTATTAACTCAATTTTCTGAATCAACTGGATAACTCCAAAGTGTCCCCAGGCAGGCTTCCTAAAATCTTACAGCAATCTGCTTACCCAGAAGGATTTAGTGTTAGAATTTAAATACCACACATAGAAAAATAAAAGAGTGTTTTTATACCAGAACATGCTATGCCTACATTTTTATGGATCTCATCTTTTAAAAGAAAACATAACTGCAAATGTAAATGTGACGCATAATTCATTTTTGTGTGAGCCTTCCTATTTAATCACTACCCTCTCACTGTTCAACGGAGAGAAGAAATTGTAGTGCTGTGATATTCTTCTGACACAAAAACCACTGCAAAAGAGTATTTTCCAGCACAAAACAACAACAAAAAAAACTATAGTTTTCTTTTTTAAATGAAACATAAAGCAATAAAGCAAATTTCCCAAGAGAATGATACTTTGCTGCAGTCAAGCTTCTGCTCTGAAAAAATAAGTGACAGTATGACAACAATGTGTGAATTAAGACGCGTTTAAAAACAGTTCCTCACACCCAATCAATCCTGGATTAAGTCCAAAAAATTGTAGAAGACAAATTTCTGGTAATAAATAACATAGAAGGAAAAAAAAATTAGAATAACTATAAAACAATGTAGGAACGTAATATTTTAAAGCCATTAGCACCCTAACAGTTTCTTCAGAAGGAAAACGTTGATTCTGACTCTTTCCTGTAACCCGAGCAGCCGCCTTTACAGCACGACCGCAGAAATGACCGCAAACGGGTAAAAAAACGTGTTGAGAGCGCAGAGCAGCCGCGTAGCATGTTCAACTGAAGAGCAGCTCTGTCCGGAGGGGTCTCGCTCACAAAGATGTGCGGGTCAACTCTTGAAACACCCCGCTGTTATCTGCCATTCCCCCAGATGTTCCTTCAAGTGACTACCAAGATTTGGGAATAGATTCCATTTTTTTGAGCAAAATCAAGACTCTTACAGATCTCGGTACACGTGAAAACAAAGCACCTGTTCTTCTCAGAAACAAAATACTTGATTATTGATCTTAGATATTGTACTGTTCAGCCTGTCCACTTTTGCCATGCCTTATATTTATCATCCATGAGGGAATCTTGAATCCAGTCTTTAGTCAAATTATCTCAAAAAGAGCTGAGTAAAACAGCTTAACTGCCTAATCTTTTTTGGAACGAGAGAACTAGAGGACACAGTAGAGCGGAGCCACAGCCCCGCAAGGCCCCCTGGTCTTGAATGAGACTGTGGGAATGACCACCTCCTACCCACCAGGCTAAGTTCTATTAAATAACCACTGCCTGCCACGCACAGCACCTTTTGGCAGATTGGTTTTACGCAGTCCATCAGCAGTGACGGTCTCTGTAATTTCAATGGTACTGTTTTTGACCGTTAGGCAAATATGGCTATCACAGAAAATAAATTTATTTTTTTTTCTTTTAACGGAAAGTAAAATATCTTCCCTACTGCGCTCTCCTCTAAGAATTTCAAAACGCACTTCCAGCTGCCCGACCGAACATCTCTACGGGAGAGGCAGACAGGGCCTGCGGCGCGCAGAAGGAGCGACGCAGCCCTCGGCAGCCGTTTGTCCACGCTACACCAGCGGTCGGTGACCCGGCGAAGGCACCAACGGAGAGCCCGAGTGACGCAGAGCCCACCATTTGTGGCCCAAGGCAAATCCAGGCAGCTCCCGGGGCTCCGTAGAGGTGTCTGTTGCACTTCTGAGCCGCGCCGGTTCGAAACGCTACCATGAAAAGCTGCTTCACAAGGCGGCCACGATGTACTCACATTTGGGAGCTCCCTATTCAATAAGTAGTTGCAAATGCCAAAATTTTAGGTGGATTAACAAAAATGATTACACAAACGCCTGTGTAATCCGCACAGCTGTTATTATGTATTTTGCAGAGACATCTGGATTTCCAGTTAAATGACTAATTGTACTATGATGAACTTCCCAGTTCCATTTTGTTCCGGGCAGCACATAAATCTCGTCATCGGGGAAGACACGCACCATTCAAACCACCATGAAAAGCTGCAGGAACGAAATGAATTATCTTATTCTATCCCTTTCAAACCTACGTAATTCTGCATATTCAAAACGCTGCAGCATCTCCTGCACCGGCAGGTGTACCTAACCTGAATGGGTAGCCTTTTGTACAAAATCTCTCTTTTCAAACCCCCTTTCAAATTTCTGAGAATCTAAAAGAAGTTCCACTCTAATGAGCTGATGATCCTTAACGGAAAAAAACAAACGGTTTGTCTCGCTTTTCTGCTGCTAAACGACTAGCTGCGCGCTGTCACCTCAGGAAACTCGCTCCCCCATTAGCAGCCTTGTGAACAATTTTCTTTTCGAATCGCTAGACATGAAAATTCACATTCAGTACTGGAGCAACAGAATCACAAATTAAAGTTAATAGGACAATTATTACTAATTTCGCCTAGACTTCTTGTCTGGTCTCTGCTACAGAACTTCACCCCGCTGGCTGTCAAGACTCCCGACACTTCTGGACAAGCCACAACTTCCCTCTAGTGACAAGAGTTAACTTGATTAAAAAGTCCAACCAATAAATCCCAATTGCTACTTTCACAGATAAAAGAACAAAGAAATACTTTCCAATCGTGTTTCTGTCTCCATGCTGAAGCCAAGTGTGAACGCAATGCTATGTTAAAGGAAATGCTCTGACTTTCCATTTCAGCGCGCGCCCGCCCTTTTCCAGAGAAAGGCTGAGGCAGAGGAGGGGTTTCCAATGAAAGGCACAAGAAGAAATACCTCGTCCCGCCTTTGGAGCTTTTCAGTAAGAAAAAAAAATCGACCTTACGATGAGACCTTGATGTGTAGCTTCCCTAGTTTCTGGTTTAGGATTTGCCTTACCAGGATAGCACGAGAAGTTCAAAAGCTGATCTTCTAGGGACAAAATGGCAATCAGCTTTCCCGCTCCGTCAAACTGCACAAGGGAGCATCTCACGTGCCCGTTGTGAGGCTGAGGAGTACCAAGTCTTGTCTGATTCACAGTCTCTTCACTCGACAATAAAAGGGCACTGTTTAGCAATTAAGGTTCCCTATTTATAAGTAAGCCCTGAAAAACACGGCTCCATTTTTTAAAGCCAAGTTTGCAGAAGACAAGGGCCACCACAGCACCGGCAGTTCTCCTGCAGCTGCGCGAGGTCCCAGCCCACCCGCGGGCTGAGGAGAGCCCAGCTTGAAGCCCGAGCAGACCGACGTGTCCTGGTTTGAGGCGCAGGATCCCACAGCCGGAGGAGGTGGTGGAAGGGAGAGAGGTTAAAGAGAGCATCTGTCGTTCATCTGGTGGCCAGCGCAGCCCAAACCACAACAGATGGGCTCCCTGAACAGCAGAAGACAGCAAGGATGCTGCGCATGCGCTTAAAGGACAGAACGATGCTAAATGCATCACAAGCGAGATGCTTTTAAATAACAAATCAGTATTTACTAACCCACCTGGGTAACGCAACCAAACCCAGGATTTACTCAGTCCCTGCGAGATACAGGTCTTGTCTGAGAGCAGAGCACAGTGTTTGCTCTCTGCCGGCAGTAATCCCCCTGCCCTGCGGGTATGACGCTATTCGCACACCTCTTGTACCACCCTGGAACAGAACCACACGCAGCTCCTTCTCAGGCTTGAACTGCGCTGGGGAAAGGGGACGCATTAGCGCTGAGCTGCAAAACTGAATGTTTAATCCGTACACCACAACAGTCATGAGGAAAATTAACCTTTTTACCAGCATCACACGTAACCATGGCGACACGAGCCCATTTCAAGTTCTGTTTAATGAGGACAGCGTACTCAGAGGCTCTGGCGCTTCAAAGCCTGGAGCTGCCTGAGCACAACGCCCTGCGGCCGCGGCCAAACTTCTCTTCTGCTGGTACCGAGACACGGCCTGGTGAGAGCAACGCCAGTCGGGTTGCTTTTTACACACATCAGTGATACTTCTCTCTCACACCTTGCATGCTAGGTGGGCAGACTTACTCGGTACACCTTGAGAGGTACTCAGCTAAAGTACGCCGAAAAAAAAAAATGGAAAAATTGGGTAAGCTAATATGAGTCACAGGAAAGGAAGAACAGGTAACTGCAGGTTTTTCTGAAAGAGCATCTTATATTCTACAAAAGTGCTGTGTAACCGTAGCAGAAAAGGAAATTGCTTTACAAGACAGAATAATGTTTTGGAAATTTTCGGATATAAATACTTGAAAAAGGAATATTTAAAAAAACTGAAGGGGAAGGGGAGAAAGAAAGGCAAAGGGGTTGGGGAGAGATAGACTGAATTACCTAAGAAATGGGAACCTCCTCAAACCTCTTTAGCCGAGATACCGATTTCTGCAAGCACCCAAACTGAAAAGCAGACTTCCTTCTCCATTCTTATTTGAGAGACAGTGCTAGAATCAGGGGGAAGGTTCCAGGGGGGGTTAACTTCTGCATGTCACACAACCAAATTGATGGAATATGTATTATATGTAACAGCTTATACGTAATATGAAAGAAAAAGAAAAAGAATAACAAATCAATGATACTTACTCCTGTACTGACAAGAGACAGCATAATTCTTTCATTTAAGGCTAATGTTTCTCCTTGCTTCATCTTGATTCTCTTCTTATCTAAACATTTCATTGCATACCTGAAAATATTAACTGTTCAGAAACAGCACCAGAAAATATTTCCTCCTATACTCAGTATTACTCACGGGAGGTTATGCCATGCACATTTACAGTATCCTGTAAGCAAGCTCTTTAAACACTTAAACCCAGTACTAAAAACATCATTACGTAACTAAACAAGAAAACCTCCAAAATCTCACAGAATTAAAACATTTTCAAGAGAAGCCTCCCAACAGAGAAATGTGCTTTTACAAATAATTCTGTGTCCAAACAACCACAGTGACATAGGAATTACATATCATACATTCATTTCTTAATATCCACAAGCAAGGATTTGCAGTTTCAATTAAATAACAGAGACTCCGTTACGGTTCCATTTAATTCTAACAGTTTCAGCTCTATCAGGAAAGTAATAACTTGAACACATGCTGAGTTTTACATGTTATTTTTTTTAAGTTTTCTTTCTACTCAAAAAAAGGTCAGATATACACAAGAAAGCTTTTTTTTAATCTTCTACCATCTGTATTGCACAAATTAATAAAATTTTGCTCGAAAAAGAGTGTTACCCTAACAACCATCGAACAAGAGCAGGATATAATAGAGCCTGGACGTTTTTTCAAGACGTTAGGTGTGTCTACTATTAGACAACAGCTCAGAAGGCCACGTGCGTTCCTCCACAGCAGATTTCGGGACATGGGCAACCATGGGGTTTTTAGGCCACTGGTTTTAAAATACGCTCAGGAAAACACCGTGTTACAGCACTGCATCAATGCTCATCGACTGCCTACACCGGGACAGCTCTGTACAGAACCGGGGCCTCGTGTCACCTTCCCTTCGCACTCCCTAAAAAAGCCACGTCATTCCTCGCCATGCATGTGTTGCGAGTGGGGGAAGAGTGAGTGTGAACACACTGGAATTTCACATTTCCAAAACAAGGACTATATTCACAGCACGAGCTCTTGCTGAGGAGTCCGTAAACGATGACTGTAAGTAACACTCCACATGCCGCCCTTCGTTTATGCTTTGCCATCGCCGACCAAAGGGAACGAGCGGGGCCGTTTAAGGCTGATGGAAATCAAGGCTCTCAGTCGTACGTGGAGCTGCGTGCTCAAAACACACTGCTACCCCCGCCCCGCTCCAGACTGCTTTCTGCACCGTACTTCTGGCCCCTATTTAGACATCCCTGAAGGAGGTGATGTGAAAGAAGCCTCAGGTGTATCTTTGTGGGTTAGTGAAACACCGATGGCAGTTACCTTGGAGGGGTGGCTTCCCACGCTCCTTGCAGGCAGTAAGTGCAGCAGAGGCAGCCATCTAGAGTGGACGGGATCTGGATTAGGGATGGGTAAACAGGTTTGGATTAAGAAAGAACTAAACCAAACCTCTACCCAGAAACTGCACCTAATCTAAAGTTTTGGTTCAGATTTGAAGAAGGTTGTTTTTTCCCACATTTCACTTCCCTTTGCTCTATTTATATCTGATAAAAACTGCCCTTCGCTTCCCTCGCTAGTCCCAAGGCTTATCCACCTCCTGCCAGAGCAAAACTCAGACATGAAAACGACCGGGAATCTGAGAACTACCTCTTCGGGGTGGACACCTACCTAGCGTGGCTCAGGCTAAATAAAACGTTTATTTTGCACATGGGCAAACTAACAAATTGTACATGGACAAAAAAGGACCAAAGCAAGAATAAAGACAGTATTGTTAGTAACGGTATTAATAGAAAACCTTAAGGTCACCGCAAAAATGCTGAGCATGATAGCAACATTAAGATGTCTTCCACTTGTTAATAGCTCAGAAGGTGATTGTCATCAAGGACACCACGCACACACAACTGCCGTGACGCCAGCTGTGGCTGCAGACACGTGGCACTTCGAACGCGCCATGCTTACTCGGAAGAGAAATGCTTAAGGATGGTCCCTGGACTAAAATTGTCAGGAGAAAAGCAAGATGAAAGGGGAGGGTGAGGTGGAAATAAATACATAAATAGATAGATATTGAGAAAAATTTGTTAAATCAATGCCCAGATGTTGAAAACAGGACATAATGGGACAATTATGCCTAGAGACTGAAATCTGCTGATTAGGAGAAGTGTGCGAATGGTAAGACCAGAAAAAGAAAAAAACCAGACAGGGTTGACCTTGGAGCTCCCACCGAGAGCTCTGTTAAACAGAAGTTCAAGACTGGAGCTATATTCTTCCAAATATAAGCAAGGATCACTGCTTTCGCCAGTGAAACGTGCTCAGCAGGGCAGAAACGTATGCAGTCACGCAAATCTCGAATACCACAGCCAGAACGTGCCCAGGCACGACCCGCCAGGCTGCAGAGCGCCCAGGTGGTGGTCCCGGGTCATCCTCCGACCCCGCGCCAGCACCGGCGCCGCGCCGCACGGTGCTGCGAGGAGAGCAACCTGCAGCAGAGGAGAGGTGACGCCTCACACGATCACCACGATGTCCGCTCTGCACCGTCAGGCTCTGATCCAGGAAATGATTTAAGCACATGCTTAATTTCAAACGCATGTGCGGTCCCCATTCATTTTGACAAGACCATTTAAATGAAGGCCGTGCTTACGAGCTCTGCTAGACATGGCACGGACCAGCACCAAGTATCACACCAAGCTTAAAGATGATCCAGAAATCAGAACCTCTTGGGATAAAATTTAATTACAAAGAACTATACAGTAATGCAACACCGCTTTCCAGTGATTTTGTAAGAAATGACTGGAAGCATTTCCTTACTAGTTCAGAGTTTACAATTAGCTCTAAAATAAAGTGTGTCTATACTCACATTTTTCCAGTGTCTGCTTTTCTGCAGCCGTACACTTCACCAAATCCCCCTCTTCCTATTATTCTATGTACACTAAAATCATTCATGGTCAGCTGTAAATGCAAAAAAACAAAACCAAAATAAAACCAGACTTCATTTTTCAGTACTAAAAAGCTTACTGTAAAAACATCTAAATAACCTATTAATGCATTAAGATATTTAATTATTGTAATCCATAAAGCGTTTATTGTTTAGGAAAAAGGAGCCCCTCGCTGTTTACATCCCAAGGTACTCGCAGGCGCAACAGTCTGAAGTACAAACAGAGGAGTGAGACCGTCGCTGCCAAAGACGGACAGTCTCACTCAGAACGCAGTCTGCAGAGAGGAGGGCGATTTCTGCGGGCAAAGCTGTAGAAGAGCAGCGCAGAGGGACAAAAGGTATGGGGTGCCAGGGACAACGTCAGAACCCTCTGGGGAAGAGGGGACAGACGGTGGCTGCGGTGACACAGAGACACAATTCCGGCAGCTCGGTTTCTTTCAGCCATTGTAAAAATCAAAAAGGTATCAAAGCGAGCCAGGCAGGGGGGCGGCCAGAAAGGACCGGTTGGGACTGTCCGCCTACGGGTAGAAGAGCCGATCAGTAACGTTCACCGTACTCTTTAATAAGGCCTTTTGAGAAGCGGTATTCAAAACTGCACATTTTCCTTCCTGTACCAGCCTTTGACAAGATAAATAGACTTGTAAGTACTTACATGAATATTTAGTTCTACGTTCTTCCATTGACAGAATCTAGTAAACTTGTCACTGTAGAAAAAAAAGTTTAAAAGTTGTCTGAGACTACTGTGTAAAGTATTACTGAAAATGTCAAGATTCTGATATTTAAAACAAAGTTTGCACCAGGGCGTGTTGCGATATTTATTAAATGACAGCCTGCCTTTCAAACGATGTCATCTTACCCCCACCAAGAAAAACAATCACTCGGCAGCGCACACTTAATATTTTACATCCTTGTAAGAGAAAGATACCAGATAACCTTATCCCTGTAATCGTAAGCGCTGAGTACGTCCTCACGGTTTTTAATTTTTAAAAACAACTAACTAAGTTTGGAACTAACAAACATTTAAATTACATAAAGAGAAAGATAATTGTAAGAAAACAGAGGTGGCTCGATTTATGGTAATGAACCCCCGTATACCCCAAGGAACATTTTAAACTCATTTCTTCTTGAAATAGGAAAAACATCAATAATACCACAAGCGGTTGCCAAAAAAAAAAAAAAAGTTTCTTAATTCTACATAAATAATTAAGCATTTATTTTCGGAGTAAGAAATAATAGTCCTATGGAGGCATTTTTCCAAGTGTGTCGGTTTGAGCGCAGAACACCACCGCAGCGTTTTGCACGGCGCGTTTGGCCGAGGCCGGCGAGAGCGCAGCGCCGCTCCGCCGACCCCGCGGGCCCCGGCACGGCGATGGGCGATGGGTGCCCAGGGCTGCCCCGCTGCGCGAGGGCCTTCCGCTCCTCACGGGACCTCTGCTGCTTCATCGCAAGGTGCCCACACACACCTCGTCTGGGTCTTCCAGTCACGCACAAGAGATGGTTACGCAGGAGCGCATCCCACAAGAACGTAGTTCCGCATATTTAAACCTTTAAGGTTTAAACTTTTTTAAACGTTAAGCTCCAACTGCAATCTGTTATTACTGCTACACGGAGCAACAGAAAAATCTCTCATCTTGACAATTTTTTCACGTGTGCATCCTGACATTAATCACGACACGCAACAAAGTTGGTCATTGGCAGAAGCTTGCCAATAATCCACTATTAATTAAATGAAGTTTACTTAACATTTTTAGCCTTATTTTACACAATACTTAAGGCACCTGGCTTCCTGCTCCATTAGGTAGAAAGTTCAGATATGTCATGTTCATACCTTTCCATAAATTTCTGAAATATTTTTCCTCGGAGACTATCACAAATTTCTTCTATATATGGCTAAAAAAGGGTTAAGAAACACAGTTAGTATTTAAGCACACAATAAACTGTTTCTGCAATACTCCCCATTACACACACCTCATGTCGGCCCTACGTAACCACAGCATTTGCTGCGTTCTCCTTGAAGAAGGCTCCACGAAGCATTTAAGCTCCATTTAGCTTTTGGAACACGAGCTGGTGCCCTAAAGTCAAACATGGAATATTCTCATCAGCTAGAAAACCTGAAATGTTTGCCTCGGGGGGGGGCACACAAGTCCTGTGTATGGCACCTGCCTACGGAGAACACGGCTGACAAAACGATGTCAGTACGGTTCTTTTTCAAATACACTGAAATAAAGCACACGGCCACTCCTGAGGAGTCTGCACGCCCCAGAGCCATGGCCATGCTTCAGCTTTGTGGCACTTCTCTCCTCCCTGTCCTTACTGAGACCCGCACCTCCGGTTCGCGAGTGACTTTTTCGAGGGAAATACTTCCTCCTGCTGTGCGCTGGCACGCAGCGACCTCAGATCCCAACCCAATTAGCACCGAGATACAACTCAAGCAAGGGAGTTATCAATTTGTCAGTTCACCTAATTGCGACATTAAAAACAGTTCACTGAGCAGTAAGAAAAATCAAGCAGGGGCAATCTTCACGTTCTTGCAATATGTAAAAAAAAATGCAAGATTTACATCAAAGACATTTAAGCTTATAAGCTGCCGTGATTGATGAGGTTCATTATGTGCAAAACCACAGCAGTTCCACGCACCTCGCTATAAAAGTTAGCTTATATCTGAATTTAGCTGAACTTCTTGGCTTGTGTCAAGGCACATTAGAGCTGTAATAATACAATAAATATTTCATTCCTCATTATTTTCTTAAGTAAATAACAACACAAAAGATGTGTCATTTCGCAAACGAGCCAGGATATCACTTATTTTTATATTCAAATGGCGGATATGCAAATCCCATACGGCCTTTTAACAATTCAGAATTTTAGAAAGTTTTAAAAAAACACCATCATTTTAATGGTGCAGAAACTCCACTTTAAAAAGGTAACTTTTGACTGGGTTTTGTCTTGCGGAGAGACAGAAACACACATGAGATGGCACAAACGCTTAATTCCACACCATCATCAATGAGGAATTAATATACCTTAAAAATAAAGGCAAAATGTTTTCAAAGATTTCACATTCCTGAAACTTCAAGGCAATTTCTCCACTCTGCAGTTTGGTTTATCCTGACGGGATGTATATCTTCATGATGTAAAGTGATTTACTCTAAATTATTTAATGGCTTAAAATTACACAAATTTAAAAACTATTCTGCTCATATACCGAGGTACAGTTTGCTTTCACAAATGTGCTTTAAAATATTTTAGATAAGAATAGTAATTTGTAATTTTTATTTGACTTAGAAAAGCATTCTAACATCACCATTACAGCAAAGAATATGTCCCAGTACCATTTTATTCCGTCTCCTTAAATAATACGCACAGAGTCACTTAATGTCGAAGAAAACTTGAACATTCAGACTGTCGCAACCTCACCTGGAAAAGGCTGGCGGGCACTTGTTTCTTGGCTAAATGCGTTTGTACGTGATCTACAGCTTGTTTCGAGAAAGGCTTTTGAGAAAGAAAAAGAAAGATTTCAAACAGCTGGAAATGTCAGAAGCTTCATTTAATGTCTACAGCATTGTTGGTCTTTTCAGCGTATGAAAACTACACACACACTTCAGAACGAGCGCGCTGCAGCTTCCCCCACGTACATGACTGCCAAACGCGGAGATCGACCCGGTAAAATAATTAATCTAAAGCGGGAAGGCCGGAGAGGGGAAGATGAGGAGGAGGGAGGTGAAGATAAACCGTCTGGATGGTGCTCCGTTAACGCATTAATGAAAAATCCCAGACGGGGACAGGTCCAGAGTCAGCAGCAGACGTGGACTTTTCAGCAGTAGACTTCTACTTTTAGGAGCAGAATGGACTTTTTAGCACTAGAGAACCAGGCACGCACGCTTCGCCAAAAATTACTTCAACCCCTCTCCCACAGAACCACACCACCAGGGTAGACCGCCTGCAAATTCTTCTTTAAAATAAGAGCAGATGAGACTTAAATACAGCTCAATGGGCCAAAACTTCAGCGGGAGGAAACGTGTGATTTCATTGACTTTAACGAAGCTGCATCTGTCACAACGCGGCCCCGCGCCTCTAACTCACCACATTGCAGCTAAAAAGTGTATTGGCTCTAGTACGGTAGGAAGGACTGCTTTATGACCAAACTAACAATAATAATAATATTAATAATTAAAAAATCCTTGTGTGATCATTTTTAGACAAAATCTCAAACTTTACTCCGAGCTTCCAGAGACACCGAAGTTCAACACCCAAACTGTCCCACAGAGCCCCCGGCAACTCGCATTTCTTTGTGTTCTTGGGGGCAGGGTTGTTGCCAGGTTGGAGGGGGTTAATTAATATATATATATGTGCATGTATATATGCACACAAACTGCACTCGGCATCGTTTAAAATAGAGATTTAGTTTAAAGAAATATAAACCAGATAAATCTCCAAATATTTATTTCGTGTACCACCAAGTTTAACAAAAATTGGTACACATCACCAATCCTTNGGTTGTTGCCAGGTTGGAGGGGGTTAATTAATATATATATATGTGCATGTATATATGCACACAAACTGCACTCGGCATCGTTTAGAGTAGAGATTTAGTTTAAAGAAATATAAACCAGATAAATCTCCAAATATTTCTTTTGTGTACCACCAAGTTTAACAAAAATTGGCACACATCCTTACATCTGATTGCTGAAAAAAAAACCAAACCCAAAGCAAAAAGTATGCTGAATTCAGCCAAACCCAATCCCACAGACTGCACACGGAAATCCACGGCACTACGAGTATTTGTAGGAACAATTCCTTCAGCAATAGTCTTTAATTGTTCTCTGAATGAAATAACGTTTAGTTTTGAAATAGCAGTTATTCTGAATTATGGCTGCTGTCAAGCTACTCAAGTAAGGCGAAGAGCAGAGTGAAATTTGGGTGATACACACGTGTGAACAGGAGAGGAGCTCCTTCATTATGTACGTGTCATAAATCTGCCGACTTCGGGTCATGCGCTCATCCTCAGAATCCAGTTTCTCGTATTCTTTTATCTGCAACACAAGAGAGAAGGATGCATTAGGTGAGCACATTTCTAATGACTTTTCACTCAACTTAGTAAAAACAAGACTTTGGCTAAAGTTTTATTTTACTTTATCATTTTCTTAAGTAATACGAAGAGAAACCACCTGCAATCCCATAGGTACAGTTGACCTTTGACTTCCCTCTCATCTTTTCATGCAAGGAAACTGATTTGCTTAAAATTTCTACAAAGCTTTGTTTTCCAAGACATGAAAAGCGCGTTGAGTACGGGTGTCCGAGTGAGAACGTCGAGTGCATTTCAAAATGTTCACACAGTTCAGCCACATGGTGAATCTGAATCCTAAAGACAGTTAGAAAGACGGTTTCACAAAATACACCAAGTTTCTTCAGGTGTGACAGAGGAGGTCGGCGTGTTCCAGCAGCAGCGACCCCACACGGTTTATGTACAGAACAAAACCTGATAACCGGTTCCAGAAAAAAAAACACAAACTCATCAAGTTCAAGGGTCCTTTGGAGCACATTTAGGGAAAGAACTCTTCCAGGACTGTCAGAATGTAAAAACTGTACAAGGTCTTTAGGGCCAAGTCTCAGCTCTCATTGCTGGACCTTCCCGGCACCAGCCTGGGAGCTCCCGGGGTCCGCATACATGGAAGAGTGCAGATGTGCTCGGGAGCTCTGCACCGACTCGGGAAAACCGGAGCAGAGTAAGAGCCCGCTGGATCTCAGCCAGTGCCCGTCTGAGAAGGACGAGGCCACCCCAGGGCTGGCTGTGCTTTCAGCCTACAGAACGAGCCCTCCGCCGCCGCCGGAGCAGAGCAGCTCCTCCTCCCCGGGCAGGGAGGACACGCCACCTCCGGGGACACGCACGGCTCCTCCACTTCAGCCAGCTACGCTTTGACAGCAAGAGCAGCACCAGGGGTAGCAGAAGGCACATCGCTGAGGACTTCTAAAAGTATGGATTTTTTTTTAAAAAAAGTGTTTTGCCTCTGTGTCACAATATACTTTTTCTTTTTTCCTTCCTTCGGAGGCTGCTCCTTTGACAGGGTGAGCTGCACTCCACAGCCCTGGCCCGGCTCTCCGCAGGACAAACGCAGACCAATCTCTCTCTGAAGGTGGAACACCGTAATTAAACTCGGTATTTTTTGTAGCTGTAGTCCTCTTGTTTGCTGACTAGGATAAGGCAACAGTTCCACCACGATCTGCCATCTGTGACTACTTCCCCCTTGGTACCGATTTATAATTAAAATGATTCAAAACATCTTTGCCAAAGAAACATTTTTTAATTAATGCAATGCCGCAAAATAATTAAAAGTACAGGAGAAAGCCTGATGCATATCATATTGTCTTACCTGAATGCAACCTCCGGCCCTTCAGCACCTATTTTATCAACCCCTGTAAGTGCACCCACAGCGGAGGGGGCTCTCGCCGCAGCCCCCCAGCCGCGCCGGCGCCAGCTCAGTGTCTCTCCCACCTGCCTTTGCAGCGGGCTTTGTAACCAAAGTCGTAAACCAAGGTTTCGTAAAGCTTTGGAGAAAAGGACAGCAGGAGACAGTGGGATGGAGAGCACCCTCAGCAAGTCTGCTGATGATACTGAGCTGCACGGCGAGGTGGACACGCTGGAGGGAGGGATGCCATCCAGAGGGACCAGGACAGGCGGTAGAGGTGGGCCTGTGCCAACCTCATGAAGTTCAACCAGGCCAGGTGCAAGGTCCTACACGTGGGTTGGGGCAATCCCAAGCACAAATCCAGGCTGGGTGGAGAATGGATGGAGAGCAGCCCTGAGGAGAAGGCCTTGGGGATGCTGATTGATGAAACGCTCAACATGAGCTGGCAATGCGTGATTGCAGCCCGGAAAGCCAACCACATCCTGGGCTACATCAGAAGCGTGGCCAGCAGGGCGAGGGCGGGATTCTGCCCCTCTGCTCTGCTCTGGGGAGACCCCACCTGGAATATTGCCTCCAGCTCTGGAGCCCTCAGCACAAGGACATAGACCTGTTGGAGCAGGGCCAGAGGAGGCCCTGGAGATGCTGCGAGGGCTGGAGCCCCTCTGCTGGGAGGACAGGCTGGGAGAGTTGGGGGGGTTCAGCCTGGAGAAGGCTCCGGGGAGACCTCAGAGCCCCTTCCAGTGCCTAAAGGGGCTCCAGGAGAGCTGGGGAGGGACTTTTTACAAGGGCATGGAGTGATAGGACGAGGGGGAGTGGCTTCAAACCGGAAGAGGGGACATCTAGATGAGATATTAGGAAGAAATTCTTGACTGTGAGGGTGGTGAGCCCCTGGCGCAGGTTGCCCCGAGAAGCTGTGGCTGCCCCATCCCTGGAGGTGTTCAAGGCCAGGTTGGACGGGGCTTGGAGCAACCTGGGCTGGTGGGAGGTGTCCCTGCCCAGGGCAGGGGGATGGCACTGGATGGTCTTCAAGGTCCCTTCCAACCCAAACCATTCTGTGACTCTATGACAGAAGTGCCCATCGGGGACACATCCCCAGGCAGCTCAGCCCGCTCCCCCCACCAGGAGAACACCCTCCCAACAGGCTGCCCCACACCTCTCATCACACAGGTGATGCGATGGGACACCTCTACTATGATCACATTTAACATACACGCCTGACACATTCACAAGCTTGTTTCACATGCTCATCAAATAGAACATTACTGTACCACGCCAAAAAACCACAGCGACAGGCAGAGCTCAGACTGTCCCCGTCCATAAGCACAACGCGGCTCTGCCCACAGCAGCTCCGCAGTATCGCTCCCGACCCCGAGATGACGGCCGGTGTCATCGGGTATTTCAGCGCTTCCCTGGCAAACTTTGGCTCACCTCACGAAAAGTGCCTGACAAAGTATCTTTTCAAAAACTGAAATCAGAATGCATTAGTTTTCAAGCACCCAGAAGTTCTTTTTCTTTTTTTTTTTTTTGAAACCGATCCAGATGAATCACTCATCCAGTTAAATGCTTGATCGTGACTTAAGCTGCAGTAATATGAAATCCCTGGAGTACGGAGCTCTTCTACATCGAGCGGTTTTTAATGTAGCAATGTACTCAAAATTATTCTACATGTAATAAATGCAGTAAGTAAATCAAATATACATAAAAAAAAGAAAAGCTTCTGAATCCAGGATGTCACAGAAGAAAACGCAATGAACCTCTCCTTAAATATCTTTAATGGGATTTTTCAAAAAGTACATGACAAAGCACTTAAATTCTTTTTAGGCAACACTTTGCTAATAACCTAAAAATACAATTCCAAATTGTTTCAGAGATAAAGAGGCAGCTAAAAATATCTTGCTAAACAATCTGTTACAACATGCCTTTTTGATTACTTATGACAGTGATCTCTTCGGTATATAAAAAGATGAAAACGATAGAAAAAGACTCTTCCGTTATTGACAGCGAGTATCTAATTTGAGTGGGGGAACTGTATATCGCTAAGGATTTATCTCCGAACTGATAACCGGCTTAGCCTATTTTGTGCCGTTAACCCACTAGCAAGACAAAATTTAAATCATCAGCTTAAGAGTAATCCAGACAAAAGGTTACCCCAGGCTGCGGTTCTAATTAATACTGAGCCATACGGGCTGCATTTTAAGAGCACGTGTGCGTGTTTCAGCTGAAACCACCGCCTCCGAGAGGATTAACTGCAGGGTTATATTTAGAGTGTCACACGTATAACAAGGAACGAGCGGAGCGCGAAGACCCCTCCGGTTTCGCGAGCGGCGCGGGCAGAAGCGCCGAGGGGCCCCCGTGGGCGCGGGAGGGCTGGGGAGGACACGAGGCGCTCCTCCGAGAGCGCCGTCCTTCTGGCCGCGTGCCGGCCTCGGGCACCGCGTCTCCCAGAGGCCAACGGAGCACACCTGCCCTCACCGATCTCAAGCCACCTCTCGCACCGCTCTCCGGAGGATCCTCCGACCCACCGGCAGTGCCAACGGGGTTCTCCCGCAGCCACTCGAATCCGCTGCTGTAACTCCACTGAGAGGTGGAGAATGTTACTTACTTTAACTTCGTCCCTGTTTCGTAGCAGAACTGAGCCTCACCAGTGGAGATCAAAAGCTTATCCCGTTCCTCGAGAACACATCTGGCTTAACTTAAGGCATCGGAGATATTTAACAATAGAGACTGAGATGAGCCTCATTCCAACTCATTTCTTACGAATCGTTCCAATGAACCACAGTCAAAGAGCGAACTTAGGATAGAAAACATTAATGAACCTAAAGCTACTTTAATCTCTGTTAGTGTTCTTCCCCGTTCCACCGTTCTCTCAGTGTTTTCCAAGTTATCTTTAGACACGTGAATGTGGTGAGTGAACACCCGGGTAAGCTGCTGCTCAGGTAACTTCCACCGTTTTGTTTTCAACACATTATGCCTTAAAACTAAACATACTTAACTCCAGAAGGACAAAAAAACTGTAACAGTAGCTTTTACAATGCTTTGTTAGCTTATGTTTAATAAAAAGACACAGTTCAGTACATGCAAATAAAAGCACCGTTAGAAGTTGAGCGAAGTAGATTTTTCCTGCAAACATTCCGTTTTCTAAATCTTAAGCATTTACCCGGTAAGAGGGCAAAAAAATCCTCTACGCCACTCATAAATACACTGTGAGAGTACTGTACCAAATTACCAACTTGATTAAATAGTTACATCGCTATTTTTAAAAGTCTCTGGAACATGTTCAAAACGATAGCTTTGTCCCTTTCAGATGCAAAGGTTACTACCTAAAATCCTGTCTCTTGTGACCCAACCGCTCCACTACGGAGTCAGAAGGAGTGAGAATGCGGTGCTCCCGCGCACACCTCTCCCTCCCTCAGCATCCCCTGCCCGAGGGGGACCGGCGGCACAGCCCCCCTCACCGCCCCCGCAGCTCCCCCATGTCCCCAACCACCGCTTACCTCTTCGTAAAACTTCAGCTGAGGGACGGCTTCATCAATCTCGTTCATGCAATAGTCTTTAAAAAGCAGAAATCCTGGAAAGAAAAAAGGAAAAAAAAAAAAATTCAGTAAAAATGTATTATTACTATGGTAACTTGTAAAAAGGGATACAAAACCAGCCGGGTAACATCATGGGTTGTACATAGCTGTGTGGGCATCCCTAATTGCCGCGGCTTAGCGATACTGATTATCAAGTGGCTCTACAGCACTCTGAACAGAAAAGGATGGGGAACCTCACTCACCTCCCATAGGTGTACTAAGCACGTGCCAAATTCTACCTGCTGTGAACTTTATGAGACGTTTACATAATGCACCAAAATATAGAATCACAGAATCATCAAATGGTTTGGGTTGGAAGGGACCTTGAAGATCATCCAGTGCCACCCCCTGCCCTGGGCAGGGACACCTCCCACCAGCCCAGGTTGCTCCAAGCCCCGTCCAACCTGGCCTTGAACACCTCCAGGGATGGGGCAGCCACAGCTTCTCGGGGCAACCTGCGCCAGGGGCTCACCACCCTCTCACTCAAAAATTCCTTCCTAATATCTCATCGAAATCTACCTTTTTCCAGTTGGAAGCCATTCCCCCTCATCCTATCACTCCGTGCCCCAGTAAAAAGTCCCTCCCCAGCTCTCCTGGAGCCCCTTTAGGCACTGGAAGGGGCTCTAAGGTCTCCCCGGAGCCTTCTCTTCTCCAGGCTGGACCCCCCCAACTCTCCCAGCCTGTCCTCCCAGCAGAGGGGCTCCAGCCCTTGCAGCAGCTCCGGGGCCTCCTCTGGACCCACTGGGATATTTCCAAATGGGAATATCTCATTCCTCTTCATGGATCAGATTTTTTTTCATTTTCCAGAGGAAAAACTAGATACTATTCACACGGTTTGGTTTTCTGCAATAGGTTTACCTACTTTTCCTTGATAAACAGCAACCCCTCCTGCTTTCCAATTTTAGAATTACTGGTTGATGTTACCTCTAATAGGTTTTATAGCACAATAAATTACACGAGCATCTTTATAGTTCCTTCGCAAGTAATTTAAAGCATGACCTCTGCAGCCTGCTGATGAGTATTTTCCATTATAAGCATTTTAACACTTCCCCTCGTGGAAGCGCCGCCTTTCCACGCGGCCGAGCTGGTACCTGCTGCCCTTTTACTTGACATGGCATCTGCTGCCACGGCGAGTTGTCTGGGTTACCTGCAAGCCCCTCAGAGCTGGAAACCAACCTGCTTTCAGCTCATTGCAGTGGGCGATACCTTTCCTTATTTAGACTTACCGCGTGCTTACCGAAATCACACCCAGCTTCGGGAGGTGAGACCACAAAAGCGTTAACTAAAAGGACAGAGCGAGGAAGGGAAGGCAGAGCAGGTAACGGGAGGGCTGGCGCTGGCTGGGAACTGCTCCAGCCCGCTCCCTGCTCCTCTCCTCTCCCAACGGGGCAGCACATCAGGATATAACACACCCCTCTGCAACTTAAATATATATATATATATATACACACAAGACACCTGATTTTTTAATGAAAATGTAATTGTAATTTGAACTTACAGCAAAATTTTATTACAAAAAAAAAGTAGCACATCACTATACGCTCAACTAAGAAATAATCATAGAATCATAGAATGGTTTAGGTTGGAAAGGACCTTGAAGATCATCGAGGTCCAACCCCCCTGCCATAGGCAGGGACACCTCCCACCAGACCAGGTTGCCCAAGGCCACCTCCAGCCTGGCCTTGAACACCTCCAGGGATGGGGCCTCAACAACCTCTCTGGGCAACCTGTGCCAGTGCCTCACCACCCTCACAGGGAAAAACTTCTTCCTCATGTTCAATCTAAACCTGCCCTCTTCCAGTTTGAAGCCATTCCTCCTCGTCCTATCACTCCATGCCCCAGGAAAAAGTCCCTCCCCAGCTCTCCTGGAGCCCCTTTAGGGACTGGAAGGCCGCAATAAGATCTCCCCGGAGCCTTCTCTTCTCCAGGCTGAACAGCCCCAACTCCCTCAGCCTCTCCTCCCAGGAGAGGCGCTCCAGCCCTCGGATCATCCTCGTGGCTCTCCTCTGGACATGCTCCAGCAGGTCCATGCCCTTCTTCTGTTGGGGACCCCAGAGCTGGATGCAGTACTCCAGGAGGGGTCTCACGAGAGTGGAGTAGAGGGGCAGAATCACCTCCCAACATAATACAACCACCTACAACATCTCATGTTTTCCAGACTACACTGTCTTTAAAAAAACACAAACCCCACTTCATGTGCTCCACGGTAATTTCATTGCAGTGCGCAGAGGAGAGCATTTCCCTGTCAGCTGTGAACATCGTGTCCTCTCGACTCACTACCACCTCACTTCAGCACAGACCTAAATAAGAAAAAACCCACCACTTACTCAGAAGCAAAAGCATTAGTGACAGCGGACAAAGCAATACTAATTAGGCAAACAAAAGCTTTAATTTATGCATAAACATTTATCAGCTTCTCGGTAGCCCCTCTAGCGATAATTGGGTCCCAAGTCAAATTTCCTGTCAGAAGAGCCCGTTTTCCTGTGTCCCCTGAATTCATTTGGTCACCATCCGAATTCCAGAAGAGGGATTACGACCAGACAACTCCTATACTTCACTCGACTCATTTAGCTGATTAGGGTGATCTTTCGAAGATTATACAAACTGAGTTTTGTTCTCTAAATAAGGACAGAAATCTAATTACGAGCCTCTCTTATGAGATTCTCCAAACTTTGTAATTCTTCTCAACAAAAAGGATCATTCTTGAAATATTTTATAAACAAATGTGCTTTCTTGAAAACAAACCAACCCACCAACCCCAAGTTTTCTATTCCTTAAAAGCAGTTTGCAGTTTGAGTGTTTTTCTTCTTTCTCTCTTTTTTTTTTTTTTAAGGGCTTGTCTTAGTTCCTCTTTTACTGGAAATACTCTTAATAAGTCGTCTTCCCGCACTGCAGAGGAGAGGGGAGGGAGCAGCCCCGCTGATGCCCATGCCTCGTAGGACGGAGGGGGTTCCCAGCCACCCACCGAACCCCGGGTGGCCCTGTCACAGCAGGGGACACAGCCTGTCCCCACCGCTGCCAACAGCCAGCCAAAGCCACCCGAGCACCCCTCTTCGCGCGTTCCCCCGCCGGCGCGGCAAACGCGGCACAGACGCGGTGCTGAGAACAAAACCTGCCGGAGCCGAACCCCATCCATGAACTGCTCTGCTACACACGGTGGAAACAGCAGCAGCACGCCGCAAAATAACGCTGAATTGACTGAACTTCCATTTGGACAACGAACCAAAGAAGATTACAGTCATGTAATTAAGAGACTGAAGAGTGGCACAAACGGCAATGAACACAGTGAAAGAAAAATCCCTGGCGCAGCCCCAGCTACTGGCCGGTTCCCAAAAAAACCCACAAACAAAACAAAACAAAACAAAAAAAACCCCAACAAAACACAAAGACAACTGTGGGAGGAGTGTGAAAATATACCAACACACATTTTCAGCAATGCTGCGCCAAACGTTTCAGCCCCGTTTAATATTTTCCAAAGTTTTTAATTTAATTATCGCAGAGAAAGGAAAGGTTGACAAGACCAGAGAACGCGGAACAACAGCGCCCTGCGCTGCCCCCTCGCACAGCCCCACCACGGCCCCCTCCCAGACTGCACCGCTGGGCAAAAATCCACAGACATCCAAACCAAGAAGGTAGAAATTTTTCATATAGTCATACTAGATTATAGCCACGTGAACCAAATGCTGTCAGTCAGGTTCCAGTGAAGATGAGCAGAATTATAACAGCGGCATTTTAAAATGTATGATTAAAAAAAAAAATTTAAAAATACTGCAGTAAAATAAATTATAGTGTGAAACATTTGGGCAGCATCATCTCAGCATTACAGGCTGAGAGAGTTGGGGGGTTCAGCCTGGAGAAGAGAAGGCTCCGGGGAGACCTCAGAGCCCCTTCCAGTGCCTAAAGGGGCTCCAGNGGGTTCAGCCTGGAGAAGAGAAGGCTCCGCGGAGACCTCAGAACCCCTTCCAGTGCCTAAAGGGGCTCCAGGAGAGCTGGGGAGGGACTCTGGATCAGGGAGGGGAACCATAGGAAGAGGGGGAACGGTTTTACACCGAAAGAGGGGAGATTGAGATGAGATATTAGGAAGGAATTTTTGCCTGTGAGGGCAGTGAGCCCCTGGCGCAGGTTGCCCAGAGAAGCTGTGGCTGCCCCATCCCTGGAGGTGTTCAAGGCCAGGTTGGATGGGGCTTGGAGCAACCTGGGCTGGTGGGAGGTGGCCCTGCCCAGGGCAGGGGGTGGCACTGGACGGTCTTCAAGGTCCCTTCCAACCCAAACCATTTGATGATTCTATGATCTCGTCTCCATGAAGTTACTGATGTTGTAACCATTCATGAGGAGGACACCCAGGACATCGGGAAGCCTGCTGCAGACAAAACTGTTGGATGGTTCTTCACCCCAAAGAGCAGCAGGGCAGGGGGAGAGGACGGAGGGGGACGGGGCGTCCCCTCGGCCCCAGTGGGTGGCACCGCACACGGGCACAGCCATGTTCGGTACAGCAGGAGGTCACACAGAAATTCTTTTATAGCCAGAAAAATGGTTACGATCTTAATAGTAATTTTTATAAGTTGCAAAAGAGGGGGAAAAAAAATACAACACCTGCAAAGGTCAGTAGCATCCAAGCAGAACATTATTCTCATGCTTAGGGAGTGTTTAACACATAAATCAGAGCATCAGCTTTCATCAACCATTCACCATTTTCCTTTCAGGAAAGAAAAAAAAAACAAACCAAAAAACATTCCCTGCTAAGAAATGCTGTTTGATACCAGTTAAGTTGAAATAAAAAGATATTTCAAGTTTCCTTTGAAGAACCCGCAGACTGGGAGCATTTATGTACGTATATTAAGATATACTGTATACATACACGCAGCTTATACAGTCATCAAAAGAGTGGGATTTCACACGAACAACTTCCCTTGACAGACAGGTTTCTAGGATTATTTTTTAAAAGATATGCTCTAACCAGACCATAAGAAGGATTATGCACCATAAGCTCTCCAAGCATCAGTTCAGAACGCTGGACACGCGCTGCTCTGCGGGTACCGGGCTGTTTCATCCCACCAGTTTTCCCCGTGCTGCCAGTGCAGATCCATACCTTACAGCCGGAACCTACGGATTTTGAATACCTCCAAGAATACGTTTCTACTGACTGTGTGACGCTGCCTGCACCCGGCACGGAAATACCATCTGGTGGCTCCAGCACTGGAAAAACACTCCAGAGCTGGGAGCGGAGGTCCAGCTGCAGAATTCCTTACCGCCGCTGCGGGGGCAACGCACAACGCCACTGCTGGTCCCACACGGGAGCCGTGCCGGCCGCCTCCGGCGAAGGCTCCAGGCGCCGCGGCAGCCCGCTCCCCACGCCACCCCGGGACCGAGCTTCCTCCCCACCGCCGCGTTTTACACCCGATTGGCAAGAATCAGATTCTCGCGGAGTTTTTAAGTCCATCCTGATGCTCGGCCGGCACCAGGCAACCCTGAGTGCTGCTCTTAAAATTATTAGTGACACAGACATCAGAGAAAAATTTGCAGGTGTCCAGCACAACCTTTTCCTTCAGCGGGTTGTATCTGGGGAAGGATAAGCCGAGTGATGGAGATATTTTTAATTAATTAGGAATCTCATGAGTAATGAGATTGTTTTTTCCCCACGTGCCTCATGAAAACGGGGGGGAAAGGTGTCAACTCGGGCATTTTCTCTGCCGAAAGGACAGTCACGTCAGGCGGCAGAACACATCCCTCCTCGCCCTGCCCGGAGGGAGCGCGGCTCTCCGCGCCGGGCGGCTGCAGCGGCGTCCCACGGCCGCGCTGGGAAGCGGCGGGAGGAGGCGAACGGCTGCCGCGGTGCCGGGAGGTCTGCAGGAAAGCTTTATTCCCAGGGATGATTGATCGGAGGCTGATGGTTAAGGACAAGGAATGAAGACGGAGCTGGGCACTGTAAGAGGCTCTCGCGGAGCCTGGAGGACAGAGATGCGAAGGAAAAATCTTTGGGGAAGCCAAGAAACAAAAACAGATTGCCAAGCGATGAGAGCGGCTTTTAGTGACTTGTAATTACTTCTCTAAAGATTTACGACAGAGGAAAAGAGAGTCAGAATCTCCACTACCAGTCCAGAGTATTGCTCGAAAGGATCTAAAACTCCAAAGTATTAAAAAAAATCCAAAAGATTTTGTGGGCAAATTCTTCATTTAAGAAGTCCTGTTCCCTGATTTTTACCTTTTTTTTTTTTTTTTTTTTTGACTGATTGGCCTTAAACAATTAGCTCTTCACAGCACAAACGCAAACATACCCCTCCTCCCTCTTCTGGCGTTTCCAGCTCTCCGACCGCGCCACCCACCTCCCCACGTATCGGCGCAACTGAAATCTTTCCACTGTCCCGAATTCAAACAACTCCAATTACAGCTTCGTGTTCTCCACACGGGAAGTGTTTCTGTTTCGACCGCCCGTTGTATCTCCGGATTCCGCACTTCCACTGCAGCATAAAGGAAATCTCTTCTTTTACCGATGTTCTTAGATTGAGTGAAAAATTATTACCCAGAAACCACAGCTCTCAGATAATGGCAAAACTAAATGACAGACGCAGCATTGAATAAGTGACAGTAGTTTTAAGAAGTTCAGGGAGAATTGACGAAAAGCACAATAAGCACAGTTAACTACACACAGAAAAATAAGACCAAGAACAGAAAGCAGGAATTAAAAAAATGATAGTGTTAAGTAACAGATAAAAGGAACCAGCAATTATTTATGAAATAAAGACGCTGACAGCTTTTGCTTTAAAGATTTCTTCTATATTATATAATTTCTGCAACAACCCGATCACTAGGTGTTAAGGGGAAAAAAAAAGAAAATATTTTTTAAAAGCTTTTTCTGGTTAACACCAAAGCGATGGATGATATCAATTATACATACAGCCCCTCGCTCCACGCCTTTCTGTGGACAGCCCTGGACAGCTAAGTTTGCCAAATGCCATTAACTGCACCAACTCCAATTACCAAGACACAATGTCTGTCCAGGCGGGATAAAGATGACCCCGGAGGTTTGCAGCTCAGCCTTAACCAGGTACGGATGGGGAGACGCGGAGAGCGGGTGAGCTCCAGGGGACCGGGGTGAGAAAGGCTGAGCCTGGTGGAGTGATGGAGCGATGGGGCCATTCCCAGAGCTCATCCCCAGCCGCACACGGTCCCTTTCACCAGCCCGGAGGGGACGAGGCGAGGGAATTCAGTTAACCCATCTCTTTTTAAAAAGAACATAATTTGAACTAAATATAGAAGTAAAAAGCATGTTTTTCTAACATGATATCAGAACATTTGCACGAAACCCTGACTCTTAGAATCACAGAATTGTTATGGCTGGAAAAAACCTTTACAATCATCAAGTCAAACCATGATCTAACTCTGCCAGAGCCACTTCTAACCCATGTCCCTGAGCACCATATCCAGACGGCTTTTAAATACATCCAAGGGTGGCGATTCAACCCCTTCCCGGGGCAGCCTGCTCCGGTCTTTGATAACCCTTTTGGTGTGGAAGTTGACCCTTAACTCAGCAGCAACCCCCCACCCCACACCTGACCCAGTAAGACCTGACTTTTATTCCCCAAACTCCGCGCTGCCCAGGGCCGGGCTCGGGCAGAGGGCAGGAACGCGGTGGTCACCGCCGACGCGCTTCTGCCCAGCCTGGCGGGGCAGTCGGCACCCTACTCACAAGCTGATTATGGATTATACTGTTTTATTACCCCAAATGGCCTCCCGTGCCGCTTCTCACTTCCACGCGTGTTCCCACGCAGCCCACGCCACCCTCCTCCCACCACACGG
Source organism: Anarhynchus alexandrinus (assembly GCA_008711295.1). Lineage (NCBI taxonomy): Eukaryota > Metazoa > Chordata > Aves > Charadriiformes > Charadriidae > Anarhynchus > Anarhynchus alexandrinus. The sequence continues at coordinate 919,714 of VUYV01000156.1, read as the reverse complement.
CCGGCGGGTACCCACGGCTCCGTGCCCGCCCCCCACGAACCCGCAGCTCTCCCCAGGCGATCCCGGGCTGGAGCGTTTATCCATTTAACACTCGCCACCCATGAGATTCTGAATTCCCACCTCTGTGGCTGCCCTACAAGCCCAGCGCTCTGCAGCGAGACTGATGCCCACGGGCCATATCCATCCTGAAGCCCCCCCAGAACATCCTCCCAGCATGGGACTGCCCAGCGCTACTGGGACCGACAGAACTGGGTACTGCTTGGCCAACACAAAACACTTTTAAAAGCCACCACTGTGTCAGCAGACTCTTTTTTTTTTTAAAAAAAAAAAAAAAAAAAAGTAAAACCTGCAATATAGAACCCTTCTCTTGCAGTTTTAATAAAGAAATGCTGCGCTCGGCCAGGACGGCTCTGCCACCGCTGGCCAAGGGACGGCCACCCGAGCCAGGCTGCCAGGCAGGCAGAGGGACACATGCCAGCCTTCTGCCTCCTCCTGCCGTCGAAAGGTCACCTCTGCATTCCAGACACCGTGTCTTGATCTTCACGAGAATGTCAATTAACTGAGAGCACGGGACAGTAATAAAAAAAAATAATAATTAATGAGGAACTCCGTAATAAAACAAACCTCGGCTAAAACTGCTCATCTAATTCTAACTGGACTTTTATTAGTATTTGATTCAAATACCCTTTTAACAGGAGTAAATAAAAATCTTATTAAAACAAACAGAAGTGACTAGGTGAGGCAGCAGAGCTAAAAATAGACACATTTAGCCCTGATACAAGTATTCACAATGTCACTGATTGAAAGGAAGCTGCATCTATTTACGGCAGACCTGAACGTGGTCCAAAACGCTGATGTAGACTCTTTCTAGTAGGCAAAATAGTAAATTAGAAACCAAATACATCAAGCTGTTTCCAAATCCGAAGTAAACGCGCTGTGTATAAATACAGAATAATGAAAAAAAAAATAATAAGTGGCGACATCTGCACCAGAATCAGTGCCGGCGCGGTTCCCGCCGGCCGCGGCTAACGGCTCCGGCTCCCCGGCAGACGGAGCTTCAGCCAACCTTCCCCGCACCAGGCTGGTCAGGAACGCGCGCCGGTGCCCTGCAAACCCTGCGACACCGGGGGCTGTCCTCATTTAGGGCACTTCAAGCTCTCTGCCCAAAGCCCCAAGACCTCTCCTGATCTTTCTGATGTGGCCGAATTCGGGCAACAGCATAAAGCAGTCGGAGGAGCACGGCCGGAGGGACACCTGCACGCGGCGCAGTGCATCTGCAAGAGCCCTCAGCCGGAGGTGAGGCTTTGGTAGCCCTCCAGGGACGGGTGCGGGTCCGGGGGGGACCAGCCCGGGGCTCTCCCCCAGCGCGCGCTGCAGCCCCCGCACAACAGGGCGCCAGCACCACACACACAGGTTCACGCCGGGCTTTTCTGCTGGAAAACTACCGTTCCTCCCAGTGTGCCATCTCGTGTTTTATCCCCTTTTATTTTATTTGTCTCAAGTACCGTAACGAGCCCACCATCCGTACCAATAACGGGGTCCTAGAACATTAGGGTTAGAGGTCTATTATTAATGCATATAAAAACTGGAATTCAAACCAGCCTGCAGTTGTTACAGAACCCCCAGTCAAGTTCAAAATCTTGTTCTGTGCAGTATACGCAGGCAGTTGCCATAGCACAGGATAATTAAGACCACCTAAAAGCTCCAGAAATGAGAGAGCCACCGATTTCCTTGTTCGGGAACAAAGAGACTTGCTACTACCAGGGAAAACTCATCTGCGTAGGAATCACAGCGTTGGCTCGGTACAAAGCCACAAAAATCCTCACAGCCCAGAAGGCACCACAGATTGCACTACTTTTCTTTCCAATTATGAGCTATTTGTCCTTAACCTATTTTTCCTAATAGAGCCTAATATACATTCACTTTTCATTATGAATTATACATCATAACAAATTAAAAGGTATCTCTGTGCATAAAAAGCAGGGTAAGAGAAGAAATTCTATTTTACAAGACAGGACTTGCATACGATGGTGAGGAGCGCAGAACAAGTTCCCTAGAACAGAATCAAATTGAGCTCGAAATTAGTCTGTGAGCTGCCAGGTAGCTTGTTTAATGACGGCTATAAATCATTACACGAAAATAAACTTTGGCTAAAGGGTTTCAAGAGCCTTCAAGGAAAATCCTTATTTCCAGGCGTATTTTCCACAAGCTTTCCACCCAGCGAAATCACTCGCACCGGTTGAACCGTGGTGGGCCGTGCTGCCCAGCGCTGGACCCGCGCGTGCCTCGAAGCCCGCGGGCGCCGCGGCGCTGTGCGGCTCCTCCAGCACACGCAGCCCCGACAGGCGGAGAAGCACTCCCAGGGTCTGCATCAAACCCCGATACAGCCTTACAAGCAGCTCATATACCGGCTTAGTGAGAGCGATCAATTATTATTCCGCTTCGAGCCCAGAAGAGCAGTTAGGAGCAAAATCCTCGAGGCGGATTACCGAGTCTGCGCTTCAGACGAGGGGGCGCACGGTGAAACCCCCTCCCACCTCCTGGGAGAGCAGCCAGGGCTCCAGCGCTTCCAAAGGGTAGGACCAGCAGCTCGTCAAGATGTCAAGTGGTGGCACACCAATTCAAATGATAAAAGGATTTCTAAGGAAAAGAAGAATGTGCTCTATTTTTAACACGCAGCTGTAAATCATTAAAAAAAAAAAAAAGTGCTGTCTGTGCTTCACCCACTGCAATTGCCACTGGATCTTTGCCTCAAAAAAAAAAACCCAACCCACCACGTATCATCTTAAGACCCTCATGAAATGCGCCTCTGAATACTGAACACGTAATAAATAATTTTTTAAAGCCATGAAAAGAAAAGAACAGGGGAAAACTTACATCTGAAACACATTTAGTACGTATCTTTCATACTCCGGTCTCCCTTAACATGCCGAATTCCAGTCTGCTAAAGGAGATCCATATATACATTGAAAGCGGATTATCAAAAGCATTCAGCGTATCAGAGGTGCACGAAAAAAAGGGCTGTACATATGAAAAAGTAACTCTAAAAGACTGACTAATAGCACTAAACAAAGATAGGTAAAAGTATTCCAATTTTTAAAAGAACAACTAAACACAGAACTGAAGCGTTCCATTTCAATCAATCCGTTATTGCAAAGAACGCGATTAAATTCCTTCACTGGAGCTCATCAAGAAATGCACAGCACTTGAGGTTTCGTTCTTTTTTCACTTGTAAACAGAAGAAACTCCCACCGCTTTTGCAAGTGGCATTAGCAGCTCCGAGCAAGCTATTAGCAAGCTAACGAGCATTAGCAGCTTAAAACCGTCAGGCTGGCTGGTTGTTATTTGCTGTACCGGCTCTTTCCCCACGTCACAAGAATACTCAGTCCCTACGAATGACGTGACACTCGTTATTTTCTTGATCGGTATTTTTCCATCATACAACTTTTTAAAATTACTTACATGATGCAAGCCGATACCCCTTCATTACCGAAAAGCACACGATTTCTTTTGACATGCTCCACACTACGAACTGTCCGCTGTTAAGAATTATTTATCACACAGAGTACCCCGGGAGGTGTATTTCTACTTCTTGACGGGGCCTGGACCTGTGTGTGTGTTTTCTTGGGGGAGAGGGAGGCGACAGGCTCATTTCATGAAGACGGGGAATCACTTCCCAACAGAAGGGTACTCTCAAGTCTCTGACGCCGGTACTCACCTTCGCCAGTACTGTTCGGTACCTTAACCACTGAAAGGAATCAAACTGTCCTGCAACGGCATCTGGGGAGGCTGTTGTATTGTGGTTAAAACCGAAACGCAAACCCCGTAGTACTCAGTCAGTAAACACACACGGCACTTAGTGAGGTAAAGAGGAGCGAAACCACTCCAACAGCAGTGACAGAGCGCAGATGATTCTCCTACGTGAATTTTGAAGCCTTCCTCTGGTTCGCTCTGTGCACTCCAAGAAGAACGCTGCGAGGGCCGGAGGTTCAGAAACAGATGGCTCTACTTCTCTTCAGACTCCTTCCCCTTCTAATCAAAGGAATTATCCACAGAAGTATCTAGAAACATTAAGAAACTGGTTTGCCTACTTCCGAACCTCCCTATCCCACCACCGCAGACACGCACACGCTTGAGAGCGGAGTGCTGGAGAGGCAGTGGCGGGACGTAACGCCGGCAGTGGAAAGGGGCCAGGAAAGAGAGGAGCCACTTCCCTATAAGGTCACTGCTCTGTTCCCCACGGAGTTTGAAGATTCGGCGGTCTGATGGTGCACATTACTCACCTCCTCACAGTGCACCAAGTGACATTCTGCAGCAAGAACCTCGCAAATCTGGACCAATTCCCCGGGGGGCTGCAAGTTGTATTACGCATCGCTCGTTTACAGGACAGATATTGGTATAGAACAATAAAAGCATTGGAAAGGCTCACAGTAAATATCCACGTCTGTTCCCCGCTCTAGAAATGAATTCATGAGATAATGCATAGTCAGGGCTCTCTGGCTTCTCTGCGACTTTCTAACCGCTCGATCTCTTAAAAGCACTGCTGAAAGTTAGAAGACTTAACAGCTCCAGTAATTTAGATTCTACTTACTCTTCTCCTGGTTTCTGAGCTTTCCTCCTGTTACTAATGAGTTATCCCACTGAGAGGAATGAGAAGCACTGGCAGGACCAGAGAATCTGCTTTATTAGTAGTACAGAGCAGGTAAATCTCATTAAAGTTGTTATTATGCCACGTTACAGACATGGAAAACTAATATTTACCTATTTCACAGTGGTGTTCAGAGGCTTAATTGGTCTGTGAATTGTTTCAAGACACGTTGATAAAAGCTCCACGGGAGTGCAACTCTTTCGGATTGACTGAGAAATTGGGGGAAGGAGAGGGAAATCAAGATTGTTCACCATCACTGTTCATACACAAGTAGAACATTCCATCAGAAACGGGCTAAGAAAGCTCAGGTGAGTACACGCAGATAGAAAATGCTATCTTTGGTATGGAAGTCACTTTGCACTATATCAAAGATGGGTTTTTAACATTTTAGCTCAAAGCTTTCCAAACTAGTCTTTGCAACCCTTCCTTGCAAGTTGGTAGTGGACCTGGCGAGTCACAAAGGTGTTACAAACAGCTCACCTAGCAGTAGGACCTAACGCTGGCGCCCACCTAATCTCTGCTCCACATGTAGGACCTGCACAAAGACCTTTTGGAGGCCACTGAAGCCCAGCTGCAGCACCAGTGGTGTGCTGGAAATCACAGAATCATAGAACGGTTTGGGTTGGAAGGGACCTTAAAGATCATAGAGTCCCACCCCCCTGCCCTGGGCAGGGACACCTCCCACCAGCCCAGGTTGCTCCAAGCCCCGTCCAACCTGGCCTGGAACACCTCCAGGGATGGGGCAGCCACAGCTTCTCGGGGCAACCTGCGCCAGGGGCTCACCACCCTCACAGGGAAAAATCTCTTCCTGATATCTATTTCAAATCTCCCCTCTTCCAGTTTAAAACTGTCACCCCTCATCCCATCGCTCCCCTCCCTGATCAAGAGTCCCTCCCCAGCTCTCCTGGAGCCCCTTTAGGCACTGGAAGGGGCTCTAAGGTCGCCCCGGAGCCTTCTCTTCTCCAGGCTGAACCCCCCCAACTCTCCCAGCCTGTCCTCCCAGCAGAGGGGCTCCAGCCCTCGCAGCAGCTCCGGGGCCTCCTCTGGCCCCGCTCCAACAGGTCCATGTACTTCTTGTGCTGAGGGCTCCAAAGCTGGAGGCAATATTCCAGGTGGGGTCTCATGAGAGCTGAGTAGAGGAAGAGAATCCCCTCCCTCGCCCTGCTGGCCATGCTGCTGGGGATGCAGCCAGGATGCGGGTGGCTTTCTGGGCTGCCAGTGCACATTCATAGAATCATAGAATGGTTTAGGTTGGAAAGGACCTTGTAGATCATCAAGTTCCAACCCCCCTGCCACAGGCAGGACCGCCCTGCCACAGGGGGCTCATTGCCACATTGCCAGCTCACATTAAGCTTCTCATCCACCAACACCCCCAAGTCCTTCTCCTCAGGGCTGCTCTCCAGCCATTCTCTGCCCAGCCTGCATTTGTGCTTGAAATTGCCCCAACCCACGTGCAGGACCTTGCACTTGGTCTTGTTGAACTTCATGAGGTTGGCACAGGCCCACCTGTCCTGGTCCCTCCAGATGGCATCCCTTCCCTCCAGCTCCACACAGCTCAGAATCATCGGCAAACTTGCTGAGGATGTGCTCAATCCCACTGCCCGTGTCACTGTCAAAGATGTTACCCGGCGCCGGTCCCAATATCAACTCCTGAGGAACACCGCTTGTCACTGCTCACCACTGCTCAACATGAAGCCACTGACCACAGCTCTTCGAGCGCGACCATCCAGCCAATTCCTCACCCACCAAGTGGATATGGAAATGCCCATNCTTGGCCTTTTTGAACTTCATGAGGTTGGCACAGGCCCACCTGTCCTCTCCTGACCAGATGGCATCCCTTCCCTCCAGCTCCACACAGCTCAGAATCATCGGCAAACTTGCTGAGGATGTGCTCAATCCCACTGCCCGTGTCACTGTCAAAGATGTTACCCGGCGCCGGTCCCAATATCAACTCCTGAGGAACACCGCTTGTCACTGCTCACCACTGCTCAACATGAAGCCACTGACCACAGCTCTTCGAGCGCGACCATCCAGCCAATTCCTCACCCACCAAGTGGATATGGAAATGCCCATCCCTCGCCAGGACCGATGCAGAGCGCCTTACACCGGCTGCCCTCTCCTCCTCGGCTCCCCTCACCGCACCCCCGTGCAGCCAGATGCCATCTCCCCCACACACCAGCAAAGCCGCTGGAAACGGAGCCGGAAGGAAAGGCGGGAGACTCGCCGCTGCAGGAGAGCGCTGCCGAAGCCTCAGGTGTGCAGCTGCGGGATGACTGAACAAATCACCGAGGGCCCACCTAATCTGAAAGGAATGAGTTTACATACATGCTTCCTGGGGAAAACCAAACAAACCTACGAAATGTACACAGCGCAGCGGCTGCAGGCGGTGTACCACAGCTCGGGCTTTGCTGCCCGGTACGTATGTCTGCAGCAAACTTAAACGTGGAGACATCCAACTCACATTTCATCCAAATCATTTATCATTTGTTATCTCTATACATGTCATATTCGTTATCTGTCTTGCTCATCTTCTCTCCCACAATATTACTTCTGGAGTTCAACATTTCCAGTCTGCCTGGAATTCTAACCAATCTAACCCAAAAACTGTACAATTACACTGATCTGCTGAGATAAAGACTATTTTCCCCACGACTTAAATCTTCCAAGAACTATACTGTATATAAATGCTAATATATATCAGCATGTGTACGTTACCCATCATGTGAAGTTCCAGATAAGATATATATTTTTCCTATTTTAAAGCTCCGACTTAATCCGCAAGTCCACTGGGAAATCACACAACTGAGTTCCTTCAACCCCTTCACGAAGAAAGGCACGGGAGCATAGCGGGCTGCATCTCAACAAAGAAACGCTCAATTATTTATCATCAGAAGAAAAACCAAAATGAATACATACATTTTTCATCGTGACTTTGGATGCTCTTTGTCCATGACACACAAGATAGACACCTCCTGAAAACTGCCTGCGGGTAAAACGCACATAAAATCTGCAGTGGGAAACTTCGCCCATGTCTCTGCAAATGCTCTTCAATGTAATTCATGCAAGTACCACATTTATTTTACCACAAAATAGAAGTATGTTGAAAGAAATATAGCTGTCAGTAACGTGTAAATTATGACGTAAAAACTAGATCTTAAATCTAACACTGATTTGGTGAAAAAAATTGCATACAGCAAAACAGACTGAGTTTTGTAAGAAGGCTCTGAGTGCGTATTTTCTCTCTTTCACTGTGCCCACCCCAGTTTGATAGAAGTGAAGTGCTGTAAAGGAACAGCTCCGCTGTGAAATGTCTTACACTTACAGTTTCTGTTTCGCTTTACAATCACGCAGTTTCTGACATCTACTTGCGGTTTGGGTTTTGTGTTGTTTTTAACCGATCATACGAACCGTGCAAGAAAAACACGGGTTCCACAGATTCACGAAGGCCTCCTGCAGCCTGTCCGCAACCCAAGTTTTAGTCTAAACTTGAATTGAAAATAAGAAGTAACAGGAGAAAGAAGAAGATTAGTCTTCAAACAGTATTTTAAATATCATTTTTTGTTCCTATAGTTACTTCCTAATTTTGATGGTGTCTACTTCTGTATGGTGGCTGTCTTCCCCAGGTCAGAAAAGGAAGCCCAGACCAAAACCACTTGAACAAACAACCTGCCTTCTTGCTCTCACAGAAACCCCGCCGAGCCAGGAGCTATTTTCCCTGTCATATGGCCGCGCATTATTTAACATCAATACCCCAGAACAGAGCAAAACTATCGCAGTGACACGAGACTCATGAACGCTGTTAAGGAAGAAGTCCAAGGCCGTGACACTTTCAATCATTCAAGTCTCAGATCAGGAGCTAACGTGCACCCCCAGCTGACTTTGGCTCTAAAATTACTGTGTTTTGAAAGACCCTTTAGCACAGGTTTTTGCGCAGCCCCTCCTACTCGCCACCATCCTCCCCTGGGAAGGATGCAGGACCTCAGTCCATCCCTGCGGGGACCGGCGCACATCAGCCGATCGCGGTGCTCATCCTCCCCCGCGCCGCCGGCCGCCCCCAGCCCCGACGGCTCAGCCGGACCTCGGGGGGGGACAAATGCCGCCGGCACGACCCCCCCTCCGCTCACACCTCCGGCCCTGCGGGTGCAGGCAAACCTCCAGCTCCGGGGTCAGCACCAACGGCTGGAAACGACTACCGGCAAGATCTGCTAACGGTTTTGTCATCCCCTGCTCATTTGATAGCCAAAAACCCAGGTGCTCTGCTTTGCTCCCAACCAAGTTTTATTGCTTTCATTGTTATTTCCTCAGAGGACTATTTAATTAGTTCAGAATGCCAACGGCACATAGATCTTATGCTTAAATTAAACAATAGCTTAAATAACGCTCTAGGGAGGTGCTTTTCCCAGCCTGTTATTTTTAGGTGTCTCGGGGAGCGCAGTGCGCCGTGCTACCACACTGGCAACAGAAAGAGGAAGAGCAAGAATGTTTTTCTCAACAGATTTTTAACTCAAGGTCCGTGTAACGATTAGCATCAAAATTCTGAAATAATGAAGTATGATGGGTCCATAACTGCAGAAACAAGCACCAGAAAGTTCGTTGCCCTAAAAATACCTCTTTAGCCGTTCTCAGCCTAGTCTGTTGGTTTGGTTGTTTGGGTTTTTTTTTTTTTCCAACAGAAAGCTGTCCCTGACAAAGCTGGAGGAAACAGCAGCAGAACGGTCAGGAGCACGTTTCCCCCTCTCTGCAGAAAAGTCCCTGCCCACAGTCGTAGGTTGTCTGTGCAAAAGGAACTACAAAATAGACCAACCGCTCATCTGCTCTGGAAACTCAGCTGAAAAGCTACCAGAACATCCACTCGCTATGCTTCGCCGGAGCAGGATGAAGGGAGCAGATAAGCAGCGAGAGAGCCCCTCACAAGACAGGCGTGTGTAGGAAGAAGCGCTTGTACAGATGGCAAAATGCTCACCCCGGCTGGGAAGACCTCCAACTTGGAGCCTGCTGATTTCAGAGGATAAAAAAGACCGTTAAATGAATCACCCCAGAAAGATCATTCCTCGCTACACAGAAGTGGATGGTAAATAGGAAGAAAAAAAAAATATGTTTGTAACTTGTTACGTCAACTACAAGTTTTTTTAATTGGTTCTTTTTACAAGTGTTAAATCTCAAGAAAGTAAAACAGAAATTAGATCCAGCTTCAGGGTGAAAAAATGCAAGTTACTTACTAGGCAAGGTGAAAATCTTACATTGCAGCACAAGCAGCTGCTGAAACAGCTAAAATACGTTCTGTTCTCATCTTTTCCCAAGACCCAAACCCAACGGCTCCGTGGAACACACGAGAAACTGAGAAGGGTGTAGACAACCCGCCATGTCCCACCAGCTTCCAAGCAGTCGCCAAGAACCCAACGCTGAACCTAAGGCAGGACCTGAACTTGTAGGACGCTTCACCGTCACATCCCAGAATTTCTAAGCCAACTTTATTCACTGCCTACCAGGTAGATGCAATTTGTCAGAAAGTCCAGTGTCAGACACAAGAGTCACTGAACTATAACCGGCAACAAGTCTGCTCCGAAGCATTTAACTTCAATAAGCAAGATAATCCTGTTCTAAAGTCATACAGTGACCTAATTCACTCCCTTCGCCACTTGGCAGCTCCAGGCGCTGCAGCAGACCCCGGTGCGCCCAGCAGCGCCGCGCGCGTTACAGCTCATTCCAACGCTGCCCTCGGACAGGGGCGTCCCGGCGAGCGCGCCCACCCTGCAGCGCCGGGCAGCACCACAACAACTCCACGCGGGATTTTAACGCAGTCGTGAAGCAGAGTGGATTCCACGGGTAAATCACAGATACCGGGATAGCTGAAAAGGTCTCTTTTTCTAAAGCAAACTCATAACGTGGCGTTGTAGCAAACAGGATGTGGTAAAAAGAAAACTAGCTAAAGGTGGTTACGCACTCCGCTTCGAGACATGCTGTACTTCCCCATGAAGCTTCTGCTGTGGAGGAAGCAGCTTCTGCAGGAACAGCCGGCTGCTGGGCTATTAAGCGCTGCCAGAGCGTTTTTCTGGGTGGCTCTATTATCTTCGTGTCCTCTGACTCATTAGGCGATTCTTAGAGAGTTCAAGATCATTCTGGAGTGTCGCTCCTGCAAACAGTCGTGCCATCTTCAAGAGATGAGAGCAACCTATTTGCTTTCACGGAGAAAAAGACGTAAATAGAGGACAGACACTTGTTTATGCAAATCTTAGGAAGTCTCCAGGCCATTTTCGTCCCTGGAAGGACTGCTGACGGAGTTCCTGCGCTTATTCTGATCCCGAAGGGCAGAGCGAAGGTTTTGGTTCCCAAGCCCAAGCTGCCCGGGCGATGCCCCGCAGTCGCACACCTGGGGGAGGTGGCAGGGAGGGAATTTGGGCCAATCTTTTACAGTGGGACCTGGAAAGTATTGGTCCTAAAAGGATTTAAGGGCTCATTAAGGATAAACACTTGCAGCTAATAAGACCAGCACCATAATTAGGCATACTCATAGGAGAACATCCAATAGGAACAACTCCATGTAGGACATCAGAAAGACTTGGATCAGGCCACTGATCAAAGCCCTGGGGTTTATATTTGAAAGAAGAATACTGAAAACCAGAAAAAAACAATGAACTGGAGCTGTAAGAAAGAATTGTGATCTGGGAAGGAAAAGAAAAAAAAAAAAAAAAAAGCTTAGCAGTCCTCATCTACATCACTTCCCAAAGGAAAAAATAGGCAGCTTGATGAAGTTTCATCATTAGTATATAAGGATAAAGCACTGTACGCTAGACGGCTCTTTAACTGAGACAATAAAGGCACAGGAAGAGCCAGCAGCAGGGGGACGGGCCGGCAGAATTACAGCTCCTGACCAGAGACTCGTTTGACTCGGGTGGATTTCAACCCCCCCGAGCAGAGCTGCCTCCCGTGGGGCGCCCGCCCCAGACCCGCACAGGTCCTGCGCCGCCGTCTCTCCGCGTCCCCGCCATACAGAGAGACAACGACAAGAGTAAAAAGGTGATTAGACTTTTAATTACCTCACCATATTTATTTTCACAGCCTTTTGCATAATGCTCGTCTAAAATGGAAGGTACTTTACCACAAGCTATTATGCTAATGGCTGGAAACAGAACTAATTTAATGGCAAAGAACAAGCTAGAAAATGTAATAAAATTTAAATGAACAACCACAGTAAGGAAATACAGTATTTTCCAGTGCAGTGCAAAGTCTTCTGTTAAAAACAGTCATGTTTATCTTTAATCTTCTCTTTCACCCATTCTAAGCCCTACTTCAGAAGAAACCGGCTCCAGAAGTAACCGAAACTCCAGGAAAGTGGTCAGAGAAGACCTCCTCATTTCCAGGTAACAGAGGGCAAGTACTGCTATGAGTGTACCACGGGCAGAGGAGGAGAAAACCTCTCCGCACATCCGTGAACTATGCGTCTCAAGATCTGGGCGAGAAACCAATATGCTCATGAAACTCTGGGCTCTAAAATTCCGCGTTTCCTGGCTACAGACACAGGGGGGAAGGGGGAAAGACAGATACAATCCTTCCAAGGTTACAGTTACCTAACTATAATTGCTATAACTTATCAATGCAACTGCAACATTCGTCACTGTTCTTTGGAACCAACTGTTAATGAAAAGTATTCAGTTACATAAATAGAAATATCCATTACACATGAGCTGTTCTGTTTGATTGCTTTTTTTTTTTAGGAGAAAAAAAAAACCCAAAACAAACAAAAAAATCCCAACTTCTTCATTTCATTGCCACCAAAGAGAACCAAGCTATAGCGAAATATTCCTGCTTCAGCACAGACATCTAAACTGAAGCTCATACTGAGAGATGTCAGTACAAGCAAATGAGGTATCCACGCATTTACAGCGTAACATTTTTGGCCGGAATAAAAAGTCATAGTTTTTATGCACAAAGATACAGACCACGCTTCAATTACTGTAACACAATGGAAGGCTCCGAGAGACTGCTCTGAACACATCCCCCAGACCGGTGTTTCCACAGCCCTCGTCGTACGGAGCTATGAAATCCATTAATGATAATCTGTGATCTTATACAAGAACACTATTTATTTTAATCTGGCAACACTTAAAAACTCCCACTCCGGAATATTCTCATACCTACCGAGCCGCACATTTCCCGGCAACCAGGAAAGGTGGACATTTCTGCTCCGGCCAGGCAGGGAGACAGCTACAGCTCCACCAGCCCAGAGGTGCCCCCGCTGCACCCCCTTCCCCGGTGGCACGTTGTTCTTGGGCGTTTGCTTCCACTGTTAATTACAGTCTCAGTGTATTTCAGACAGAATAGATCTGTTGATCTCCTCGAGTCTTCCCAGCCCGTTCTATGGGTTTTGTCCCCATTCCACGAGACAACAGCAGCTGTACCATGCTAGCAGATGTCTGCCAACCCACTCCTCAAATCTACTGGACAAAGTTTTCACAACCCCTCGTGAAATCCCTTCCCCCACCTTACTATCCATCCTACTACTAACATGGTTTTATTCCTCTCCAGATTTCTTTTAATTCACACGTTAAGCCTCTGGAAAATTGACTAACCTCACCATTTCTGCAACAGCTTTTCTGGTTTCGAAGACTGTTCAACCTCACTTCTCTCTTTCATAACCTACGTGACACCCGATTTCAGTACTTTCCTGTAGGTCATATTTAGCAGCCTGCTAAGGAAGGTCTGCTCATCCCCACTGCTCTTTCCTGGGCTCCTTCCAGCAGGTCCATGTATATTCTGGAGTCCGGTGCCAGGATGGACACAATATTCTGCCAAAAGAGGATTACTTCACATGCCTCGCTGGCTACAATCCTGATTTTATATTTAGTGCTCCAGCTGAGACAGTACAACCTACAGCTCACTGTAACAGCCAAGTCAATTAAAAACGTCTACCTGTTCTCCACCCTCTATTTCTGTAATGACTCCAGCACAGAAGACACCGCTTGTTTTGACTGAGCGGCACTGCATTTTTTTCCCCTCCTGTAGTTTACGGAGAGCTTTTGTAATTCTGTCCTTGTCCTCGGCGTGGTTACAGTCCTTCTCGGCACGCAAGCAGAACACAGAGGTTCTTCACCCCAGCGTTCGCACTGTCAGCTGAAACGCTGCGTCGTAACTGACCTCTGACGCTCTTGTGCGAACTCCCTGGCTCCATCCTTCCCCGCGCACACGGGAGCACTGATAACTGTCCTCGAGTCAATTTTCCCAACAGTTTCGCCCCCTGCACGCAGCAGTTTCACCCAGGCCACATCTCCCTGTGCCGCTAGCAAGAACGCAGTGTCAGACAGTCAAGACAACACACGTGGTATCTCTCCTACTACTGCTCCCTTTATCAACAAGGCTTATTACCCCTGCCGAGGGAAAAAAACGTTTAACTGATGTGACACATTATATTGTTGACAAGCCCATACCAAGTAATATAATTTTCTCCTCGATGTTTCCAAATAATTTAATTATTTTTCCAGTAGTTTTCCAGAACACGAAGTTAAGTTGACAGATTGCCCTGCTTCCTCTTCTTCCCTTTCACAACGTTTCATTTTATTGAAGACCTTTGTTTTGCTAAGCCCCGTCCGTATTCCCGTGTTCATCAGACCACCTACACCACCGACTGTTCGGCAGCGGTTACAGAGAGGTGGCAGGCAAGCCAATCTTAAAGATATTTACGTGAGTAACATTTTATTGAAATCTGACTTACCAATTTTCTGATGAAAGATCTTGTCGAAGGTCAATTCACCCCTTTCCTCAAGGTATTTCTGCATAACACTGCGGATACTGAAAGGGGAAGGAAAAAAAAAAAAAGAAAAAAGGAGTTACTTGGAACTGCTTTATTTACACCAGACCTTTAACATACTCCGGAGAAAAGGATCACTGAAACAAAGCATCGACGTAAAAGACCCATGCAAAATGAGATACCTCTGCCCATCTCCTGCATCAACGCACAGCACGGGCGGCTGCCTGCTGCTCTAGCTGAAGACCACGAGAGTTCGTTGGACTGCAACCACCACCGCCAACTGCCCGCAGTCGTGTCACAAACACAGGCAGACTGCCGAGTTCACAGAACTCAACGTTGCAAATTACTTTATGAAAATTCAATCTTCATCTCTCAATACCTTTCCAGACATCACCTCACCAGCCTAAAATTAGCCTTGTACTCTCAATACCGTGATTTTTAAGGGTTTGTTTTTAAAGGTTCTTGGAGTTTGAGGTACACAAGAAAAATCACTTTTCCCCACTGTAAATATTAATACCATCCAGTGTAGAATATAAGTAATGTTACTATTTATTCAGTGTAGAAGAGACATAGCTTTTACATTCCAAGCTTAACATACCAATAGCCTACACCACACAGCGTGATGTTGCTAGAACTCCCCTTCAGGGATCTATACTTATCTAATACGGTTTGAAAATACCACAACTGAGCATAAATTGGGGGGAAATAAAAAAAAAAAAAAGCCATCGGTGATTGCACATAGTTCCCTTCACGGTATGCCACTAGAGAAGCGAGAGCACGACAGTCTAAAGGAGAGCTCCCAGGCTCTCCTGGGGCTGCCCAGTGGGGTTTTTATGCCGGTTAGGTATTTGTGGGTTGGGTGGAAGGGCAGGACGGGGTTGCCACCACCGAAGGCTGGGTGCTCCTCCCGGAGACCAAGCACCGCGCGCAGAAGCGGACCGGCTGTAGCGGGGGAGCTGCGCCCTGGGGACACGGCACTTCCCAGGGGACGTTCTGGCCAGCGCCCCCTTTCTTTATTCTTGCCTCAGGTTTCAGCTTGCACCTTGTAAAATAAACGTAGGAGTCAATCGAAGCTACGTCAGGCTGTTAACGCTGCAATTGCCATATATCACTTAGAAAGTGAGCCAACATAAGCTCCATTAGGCCCCCAGCTTGGCTGCAGTGCACTTAACAGCTACTTTGCCTAATTTATAATGTCACAATCACTCATTTAAACCACATTAACAAAGATTTCCTTTATTCGTCAAATAACCTCAATATTCATTTTAATATAATGCCTATAAAAATTTCATACGGGCAACAATACAAGTACATCAATTTTAAAATCAATGTAGCCCAGTAGTCCTGCGCCTTGGTAAAACAACTGTATTGTCATGGCATTAAGGCAAAATTCCACCAGGCTTCTTCTGTTTCCAATTTTAAAATTGGTATTTTCATACGTACTGTTTACTTTTATAAAAATAACCACAAATACCCTGTACAAAGTACTCATGCCCTAAACAAGACTGTTAAATATCACTCACGTTTCTGTAGAAGACTGAGCACCTAATCCCTGTAAAACGCTGACTCAGAACTACTTAATGTCAGGAAAACACTGAAAAATCTATTTCTGAAACGCAGCAGAGCAGGCCAGTTCTCCTGGACAAATTTCAACAGTTTCTGGAGAGGAAAAAACTAGATTTCTGTGGTTATTTCTCATCCATTTTTTCTCTCAAGCCTCTTCCTCCCCTAACCCGTGGCGGTGCAGGTTTGGGTCCCCGTGGGCAGCGGAGCCCTGAGGGCTGCAGACCCCGCGGACAGTGCCGCGAGGGGCTGAGACCGTCCCCTCTCACCGGCTCACAACGGCCCCGGCACCGGAGCTCCGGCGGAACCTCACCACTGTTGACAAACACCTCCTCCATCGTCTTTGAGGGAGGAAAGCATCTGCGCTCCTCCTCCTCAAGTGAGGACCCGAGGCATGAAGCCTGAATGACTTGACCAGAAAAAAAGTCTATAATAAAAGCCAAGAAATTAACTCGAAGGCCCTAAAACTCCCATCTAGGAAATTATTCTATTAATAATTTTTGTGCATATCTTAAAGGCCCACATGGAAGGCAGATCTATGAACGCTGCGATGCAAAGCGACAACTCCGGAGGTCAACCACCACATCACGACAAACAAGAACCGGGAGGGCTAAGCGTTGTTAATCAGGTTTCAGACTATAAATTATTCAGTGACGAACTTGCTAGTCTTTTTGTTTGTTCGTTAAAAGCTGGGTCTACTCTCTGTGTATTTTCACAACATAAACATAATTCTGATTTCAAATGAAGAGGAAGCAGTAAATAGGGATCGCGTTCTGTTCATGGGTAAAGCAAGGCAGTAAAATAAAATTGATCACGTCATTGACAGATTCGCAACATTTGGCCGCCTGTTCTATGGGTGGATTTTAAAAAAATATACATCCTAGCTTAACGTGTTTAAAATGAGGGCCATAAAACTTAGTTCTTTGCAGAAATCCATAAAATGGTAGCACGTTGATGGCAAAATTCCTCTAGTTGCACTGACACCTTCCCGTACCGGTGAGCACGGGCAGCACGAGCCCCATGGCTTCCCCCGGCAGCGCGGGGCCGTGGAGCAGCGCGGTCGGGCTGGCAGGAGCCCGGGGACGGCCGGGGGCACAGGAAGGTTTGGGAGATGCCCGCAGCTCTGCCCACTCCTTCCCTCTCCACCCCTCTTCTCCCAGCGACACCTTCCCCTCGCCTCTCCACGCTTACGGGAGGACCACTTGTAAACGAACATGGCGCGCGTCACCAAAGGCCACAAAGGTCCCTCTCCTCCGCCTCCCGGTTGACCCGAGCCCATCGGCGCTGCCCAGTCCAGCACCCGCTCTTGGAGCGCTCTTCGGCAACGTCCCGTTCCCACTGACCGCTAGACCATTAGTAACATAATAAGCCTTTTTGATAATAACGACATCAAGAAAGCTTTCCTCTGCTCGAACAAGCGCACTGCAAGAAATTACACAAACACGCCCTGGTCTAGACAATGGCAGAGGATAATGAAAAATTTAACGTATGACTGAAGTGTCCAGGAAAACACTCTGATTGTGTAACGAACAAATCTCTCCAACGCTTCTCTCCTCCTCCCCCTTGACATCACACACTTCTGGTCTGACGGATAACATGTCAAAGGCACAAAACGTTTTTGCAGCTACAGAATCTGAACAAATCTGTAAAACGATCACGGGCCACGGGAGCCCACACGGCACTCCAGCTTCTAAACAACAGACACTCACCTTCAAACCCACTGCTCCTTAGCCATCCGAATAAATAGGAATGAATTACCTGGAGTGGATTATGACTACCCAGAATAATCGACTTCTAATTCTTACACGGCAGTTAAAGGTAAAAATCCTACTGAGCTCAAAAGAAACGAAGCGGAATCCGTATATCCTTTAGAAGGATGGAAAATTTTAAAATAGAGCCTAGCGCATTCCACAAACAGGAAGGAAGGTTCCCTCTCTGCCTTTGTGTATCGAATCATTAGTTGCCCTACACGTAAACAATCTGGGATTAAAAGCTGCATTTCACAGAAAAGTAGCCATTTCTAAAAAGCTTTCCATATCCAAATATGCTTTCAGCCCAAACAATGCGCTAATGCGAGAAGTGGACTTTTTGCGTAAGTTCATCTCAGTTCACAGCAGGATCTACCTCAGCAGCAACACTCAAAATAAGCAGAAACAAAAGCTGGCTAAAAACGAAATCCAGGGAGACTTCAGAAACAAAAGCGTATCCGACTGTACTGTAGCAAAACCTTTTGTCCATATATTTATTTCAGAGAGGAAGAAAACAGCAAACATCAAAAATTTCAGAAACGCTCAGTTTGCCGTCCGCATGCCACAAGTAAAACTGAAATAACAGGACAAGTATATGTAGGGGAAATCAAAAGTCAGGCTTAAAATTTTGGGAGAAAGGCAATTTGGACTCTGGATACCTCTTTGCTGGTTTAACCGGGACCGCATTTAAGCGGGTACCCGGGAGCAGGGTGCAGCCCTTCGCCCCGCGCCCAGGTCAGCCGGGGAGAACTAACGCAGTGGCGAGACAGTAAAGAAGTTTTGGGAGAGGTTTTTAATTGCAAATAAGATGAGCACCTCGCTCCCCGGCGACGCAAACGGCGCCCACGTAGGGTGTCGGGACGCTGCGGGGGGCCGTGGGCGGCAGGGTGCTGCGGCACGGCGGCGGGCGCTCAGCCAGCGCGACTCTTGCAGCCCCGGGGGAGAAGCTGCCCTTAAAGAAAGGGCTGAACGAAAACACCCCGCTTGCGAAGCAGCTCAGAGCGCGCCGCCTGCCCCGGAGCAGGAGGAAAGATGACTATCTGCCTCGGCATGGAACCATAAACTTTGTGAAGAGCACAGGTCGCTCTAACCTGGTCAGCTCCTCCACCCCCCAGAAAAGGGGTTTATTACAGGCGTGAGCTGAAGAATCCGTTCAAAGGAGCCTTAAGCCGCCTCCTGAAGCTCTAGTTACTATGGCCAGCATCCTGGTCTTTCAGACTTGATCAAAGAAATCCACTGAAAAGCAACCTTCAAGGTTAGAACACGTTCTGTAATTAAATGGTTCTCCCCACGTACAAGCGGGCACGGCGGCACGCAGTCTGGCAGGGCGCAGGCAGCCGTCGCAGCGCCGAGGTCGGCTCCGGCAGAACACGCCGACTTGAAAACACATCTCCTGAAAAGCTAAGAAGAAAACACATTCTGTTCTTTTTAACACAGAAGAGGACAAATGTACGGCAAGAGCAACCCTCCCTCCGGGGCGAGCTACGCCGGGAGCAGCGGAGCAGGAGGTGCCTTCCCGGGGGAGCTCACCCCGGAGCCAGCATCTGCCCTCGGCTGCAGCCGGAACCACATGCCAGTGCCGAGGGCAGTAGCTACTCCTGCTGTTCAACCCCCCCACAACAGATCAGTAATGTTCCCTGTCTCCAGGGGTAAGCAGAGATCACACTTCGCTGGGTGTATGACCGTACCAGCAGCCGCGCAGCCCGCGGGACGGCACCGGCGCCCCAGGAACAGTCCATCAGGCAGCCCAGAGTCCATACGACCGCAACAGATGCGGGCGCATGCATAAGCTAGAAGTTACGGAGGAGAATAAAATAAACAGCATTCACTTTGACATGTCCTAAAAGCTCTGCTATTAATTTCTGAGATGCACGGATTTTGTCCCCGCAGGTTTGTTGTACTCAATTATGCAGACGTTCTTTTGAAAGCATCTCGCACCTAGGAAATGGAGAGGGTAACGAAAGACGCGATGGTGTGTATAGGTACACATACCCTCACTGTTGGAACCAGATCAAGAAGCTACTCACTATTGGCCGCCTTACGACTGTATCTTAAAGGAGCTTTTAATTATTTATCATGAAAGCACATTATTTTTTTCTTATAAATCAATAAGAGTTCAGAGTTGTGGGATATTATCTATTGTACAGATGCACACATGCACACCACAGTTGAAAAAAAATATGTTTGGCCTTATTGCACACATTAAAGAATCATACCTACATTAAGAATGCGCAGTTACGCTCACTGATCACCTATACGCTGAAAAAGGAGAACAGAAAAACAAAACCAGAATGAAATGGCAGCTTTACAGAGGCTGGCCTGAGGAAAGCGGAGCTCAGTATTTAGCTCTGCCAACGTTTCCTGTACCATCTTGGGCAAGTCAGAAACGTTATCTGCCTCAGATCCCCCAGAAATAAAGCCGTATTTCTTTTTTTCCCTCCTCTTTGCCGCCAGGGCAGGTATCGTCCTTCTGCCACGTGTGCATCCTGTACCCCGCACACTGAGCTCCTCAGGGCTCCTGGCACGTCCAAAAACTGCTCCAACGCTAATAATTATTTCAAGAAAATGTGAGATGCTCAGCAACTGAACCACCACTGCCTTTGACTGCCAACCTTTTGCTCTGCCCCTCAGCGCCTTCCCGCTCTCCGCACTGCGAGCGTCCCGCTCCCACGCTGGACCTTCCATTTGTTCTTGTCCGCTTCCTCCTCTTCCTTCTTATGATCACTCCATTTCCCTTTTTCCAATCTCTCTCTCATCCTGTTCTCACCTTGCTTTCCGCACCGTTATTTATCAGGTCCCCTCATCCCACCCGGCTTTCATCTCTTCTTTCTCCTTCGCCTTCTCATTCTGCCCAACCGCACCAGCCCACGCGCAGGGGGGCCTCACAAAGCCCACAAAGCCCCGAGCTTGCCTGCAGCCAGAAAATAGCCAAGCCTGCTTAGAGCCAATTTCAAATGAGAAGAAAAGCTGAAAGTCTGAGGTATAATACTACCAATGCGTCATTAGTAATACAGCTTCTCCTTAGAAGCATTTTTACTGAGGTTTTGCAGAGTAGGAAAAAAAAAAAAGCAAGTCACACAAAAGAAGAGAACAGGGAGAAGGAAAGAAACAGCTCAACAGAAAAAGTAAATCTGTGCGACTGATTACTAACAATGCTATTATCTTCTCGTAATATGTTCTTCACTGGCATGAAGTACCTCTCCAACTGAACAGATAACTCCCCTTGAACGAGAGTGTCATCTGCAGCGAGTCACTGGATCGCAGCCCCCGGGTCAGCTTGATCGCCGCTTTGGGGGGACAGCGAAGGGCGGACACTTGGTGCAACCAGGGGAAAAGAACTGCCTTCCCTCCTAGGTGAGAGATAAAATATCGTGAACATAACACCAACCATTCGATCCATTTCGCGTTGCTTCCTCTCAGACTCGTACCCTGTTCAAAGTTCAGCAGAAGTCAATACTTCTCCAAATGATTTTGTTCTCGGATGCTGTGAAAGGTATTTTACACACTGCGACTTTTGTTCAAGCAATTAACAGGGCAAAGTCAATTCCCAGCGCATAAAGCCAGAAAGGACCATTAGACCATCCAATCTGATGTATTTATCTACTACTTGTAAAATTCCAGATTTGAAGAGGAAACAAATCATTAGAAGACTGTGAAAAAAAATTTTTGGAGAACAATGAAATAACATGGAAAAAGATACGTTCCTTTTATTCTTTTACTTTTGAGCATCCTACACTACTACTAGACTGCCCCCGAGAGCCACGCAACATCCAATTGACTTCATTATTTCATAGAGAAATAAAACAGACCATTGGTGCTATGCTAATTAGTGCCCATGCCCGTTCCACTCTTAGTCTCATTAGCTGACAAATCGAGTAGCTATGAGTGGAACCCACAGATTTCGTCCCTCTCCAGAAGCCCACCCCGACCCCGCGGGGCGCACACCTACACACAGAGCGGCGCCGCCGCACAACCCACCCCGGTCATTCCCGCAGCGGGTGTCACACGGGGCCAGAACAGGGCTCTGCCGTTTTCTATCCCAAATTCACCCATTTCTACCCCACTTTCCGTCTCCGCGCACCCGCTGAGGTTTACGCTGAGCCCACTGCCAAGTCACTTCACTACACCAGACTAATGCTCTTATAATTGTCGAGGGTGATTAACAGCATATTGCACCCGAGAACCCTGTTTGCGATGGAAGGGATTAAAGCTGCGCAACACTTTCCCACAACCCCCCTCCGGCGCGTGCATCTCATCCAGCAGACGAAGCAGCTTCACTTATGCAAATTGTATTAATGGAGAAAGTTTACGAGGGAGCCAAAAGCAATAGCTATGGAGCTCCGATTTCAAAACACGCACTTATCCTCATGCTCCTCGAGGATCATTTGCATTATCATTGCTGAAATCTGAAACTAATATAAAAGCTTCTAAGTACATGAATTTTTCAAGAATAATTACACTGAATTGTAATGTCAAGGACTTGCCCTTCCACCAGAACGCCGCTACTGAGAAATTACGAGACACAGAAACCGAAGCAAAATCACATCTTCTCACTCCTACTGCAATTAAGTAATTTGTCAATCATAATTTTTTTTTAAACAAATATAAAAAAAAATTGGTGCGTCTTCAGCAATTTTATCTTTCAATATCTATAAAATGTTTAGAGTTTTCTTTAAAAGTAGCGCGTGAGTATAAACATTCACCGAGCCACCGAGAACTACGGCCAACGTTGACTGAAACACACTACAGTCGCCTGTGATTTATTTATTCATTTATAGTCTCAGGATGCAATTTTACAGTTTTAAATGTTTATTTGCACTAGCCAAATCCATCAAAAAGTTGCTAAAATTGGACCAAAGATCCTGCCCCAAAGGCCTTTGAACCGAAAGCACGACGGGGTCAACAAGTACAATTCAAAGCACTGGCAGAACGGCGCTCAGCCATTACAGCCAAAACTTTTTTTTCTTTTTCCTTTATAAAAGCGCATTTAAAAGGTTTAGCAATGCAAAATTGATTAGAAGTGAAAATTATTAGGAAATATCGGGCCTAAGAATCAGATCTTCTCAGAACTCTTTTAAACAAGTTAAAACTACAGAAATGTTCCTGTATTTTTTTCTCCCTGGTGGAAACAGTCCCCTGTGAAGAGGCAAGCATCGCTCCGAGCCCCGCATCCCAACCGGTCCCCCAACGCACAACAAAACCAAAGTGTTGGATTCATTGGGGTTTTTTTTGCTTCTCGTTGTGCCTTTTAACCTGGCGGTTGTTTTAAGGTCCCAAAAGTAAGGGAGATGTGAAGAAAGTAACCGCAATCATTAGAACAATTTGGAAAGAAGATTGGAATAATCTGGGGTAAAAAGAAAATTTAGAAATTAAAAAAAAAAATCAGCAGACTGATGCACCGAGACACAGCATCGCTTAAATGTGAAAATGAACAGAGAGTGACGGGGAAGGCGTGGGGAAGGCAGGCTGGAGGCTTCAGAAAAACAGCAAATGATGAGAAGGCTCAGGAAGGAGAGTCACCTCAGAGGCGCTACCGCAGAGACGCCTAAAACCCACCCGGGGCTGGGAACCAACGCCAGGAAAGCCACGCGGCTCCAGGGCGGGCGGCAAACCGCCCGCGACCACCCAACGCCTCCCTGACCGGTTCCGCTCGCGGCGCAGCCGGGCTCGTTCCACCACACGCTTGAGGCCTCCGGAGCAAAACGCCTACCCGTGTTTTGCCTTCTTTTCATTTAAAGTTCAGTTTAACCGAGACTTGTATTTCACCGAGCTCCGCTTCCCCTTCTGAAAGGAAGGCAGAAGCGTAGCCAAGAGAGCAGCAGCCAGGCAGCACCCCCCGAGCTGGCGCGGGGAGGCCGCGTTCTGCGCTCTGCCCTTGGGAGAGGGGGGTCTTCCTCGAAGGTCTGAAGCAATTATTGGGTTCCCCCGGGGCTTTTTCAGTTTTCTGGGAGGATGCGGAAGCTACTGGGAGCTCTTTTCTCATCTGCGCCTTACGCAGAGGTAGCAACTCCTCCTGGGGGACGAGCAGCGTCCCTTCCCGGCTGCACGCAGAGCCGCTGCGCCGCGTCCCCCCCCCCCGGCTGCAGCCAAGTGCCGGCAGGTCGGCGTGCAGCTGGTGCTTGTCTGGCGCGTCGCAAAACCCGCCGCATCAGCCGCCCCGAATTCCCGTTGGCATTTAACGAAGGCTTTGATTTGCACAGATCCTGAGAAATCTGCCCTTTCCCCGGTTCCCTCCTCAATAGGACACGACACATGCTGAGGGGACAGATTCCTGGCGCGCTGGAAGGGGACTGGGGGGGGTTCTATATGGAAGCGTTTTCTCCTGACACTCTCCAAAAATTTTATTTATTTACGCAAGGCATATTTATATAGGTGTTTATTCACTATTGGAATGATTTTCTTGGAGAAAGCAGTAAGCGTGGGGTGAAGCTTTCTATGTGGAAAACAGCTGTATTTTCCAAAGCTAGAAACTGCTTTTACCTCAATTTAGTTCAATTAAATTATGTGAATTGGTTTGTGCACCTGGACCTGACGGCTCCTGATAGGCTTTTTTCTAATTTTATTAATTACCAAAAAAAAAAAAAAATGCTATTATTGATAAGAAGATTAAAACAGCCCATTCCACATGGTTTCACCAGAACACAAACTACTCCTGCTGCATACGGTCTCTCCTGATGTTATAGTGCCAGTGTTCTGCTGGAAACATTTCACACGGGCAGGCCCAGGCACTGAAAAGCTATCCGACCTGTAAAAGGAGTAATAGCTATAAAGTTTATTAATTTTACTGGAGAGACAAATCCGCCTGTCCCAGGCACGTCCCAGCAGCGGCACCCACAGCCCGTCCGCGCCAGGCACCGGCTCCGCACGGCGTCACACGCGGATGCATCACACCTGGAACGCAACACCGCATTACGGAAGCTTTCCCCAAAAACGTCCCTAGAAACATCCCTCTGCTTATAGCACAGAAGCCTGCACGCCGATCTCTTCCCAGATCACCCTCATTTACCTTTTTTCTTAATTAAGGTAATGACGCCCGAGGGAAAGTCTATGTTTCAAAACATAAGCTTCAGCCTTACAGCATCCCCGCAGGAGAACTAATTGGAACATCTCTCTTAAGCGCAGATCTCCCTTTCCTGTGCCCCAAGACGCTCCAAGTACTGTACACCCAGGAGCTGGGACAGTCCACCGCTGATCCAAAGCTCCGAAAAATCTACTTCAACCCCTGCATCTGCCAAACGTCCTGTGTGTGAACAAAGGTACGTCGCTGATTTTCTACTCGGCTCAGCTTCTGACCCGTACAATATAGGTAACAGCAGTGCCCTTTTTCCAGACTCTCATTTCTTGTCTGTTAAAGCTGCCAGAGCTTTGCAAGAGGACCTTCATCTCCCCGCGCGCTCCTGTGTCCGCCTGTCTGTTATTAAGGCATCAGACACTGCAGCTACAACAAATAACGACCTGAACTCCCAAGTGGGAGAGCACCCAGCCCACGCGGAGAGCAGCACCCGCAGCAAGCAGGAGCCCTCCTGTACAGGCTCCCACCCTGTGACGGCCCATCTCCAGCCCTAAAGCACGCATTTTTCCTGCTAAGAAAGTAGTGTAGTACAAAGCTAACGAGATAAAAAGCAGGTACGCTTTGTTAGCAGCCCAAGCTTTCCGTACGGATACTAAGCCATCTTGAGAAAGCCACCTTTCTCCTACCTTCTCAACCAACGCTTCTACTGACAGCAAAGTCAGAAGGCTGAATTTCTAAACAAAACTGAGGGGGTTTTTTAACTACTCGGCCATCTCTACTGACCCCGAGCAGGACTAGCCGAAATGAGAAGACATTCACCGCCTCGGAAATAGCAGCTGCACCAAGTGGACGGCAATGCTTTGGGAAGTACAGTAACAGGGAATGCATCCATTCAAGTCGTCTACTATCTGCTTCAACAAAGTGCCCGGTGAGCTCCGAGATGCTCCGTCTGACGGGGACGCTCTGCCCTTGAGCAGCGCAGACCCACACTACATCCGACACACACCTACTGCAGGCTCACCTGCAGAACCTGGCTCTCGGAACGCGCGCCTGGCGCACACCACGCGCAGCCATCTGCAGCTCTCGCCACGCTTGACTTCCTTTACTCTTTGCTTAGATGTTCAACTCAAACAGCGGGCTGTAGTATAGCTGCAAAATAATAAATTAGTTCATAAAACCATTTCATTTAGAACCCTTTTTCCTTCTGTATTTTCACAAATTACACGTCGACAAAACCACTTTGAACAGTTCCGAGTGTCCTGCATGCTGGCTTTAATTTCTTACTTCAAATTTTTTCAATTCAATTTTTAGTGAGTATTGGAAGCGGTACAAAAATACCAAGAAACAAACTTGTTTGACACTAAAACAAATTGTAAATGTCAAACAGAAACCTAAACTGTTTTGAAATTTTAGACAGCCAAGCTTAAGAAGTTCTACTGAAATGATTTACAGTCATTATTGCTACAAGCAGATGGAACGAGCTTCAATAAAGCCCCACCACCTTACAGAGCTAAAGTTACCGTGACACAAATTCATCTGAATTAACCGTTAGATCCTTAATCCTTCATATCATCTCCCATTTAATTCTGCGTTCATTGGCACCATTTCCATGCCAAGCCCGGTAAACGCATAAGCCTCTGCACAACCTGGGCCTGCTTTTTCTACTGAAAACAGGAAAACAGTACTTTTAAAGATTTCTACCATTTGCATTCAGACAGTGAGGAAGAAGCACAATATAGCACAAGGCTACCTGGAGCTACGACACTCAAACAACCCGCATGTAACACGGGGGTTTGGGGTTTTAGCATCGCTGATGAGACCCAGTCAGACCCTGCTGCGCCATGCCATGGACCAACACCACAAAAAGACGTTGCAGGTTCCCCATGGGAGACACAGGAATGCCAATGGACGGAGGGAGGGGGACAGGAACCACCACCGGTGAGCGCGGCACACTCCATCAACACAGCAAGCCCTGGCAGACTAATCACGGCCAAAGTTCATAAGCTTCACAACAAAAAGAGTGTTTTAATGAGGGATTCAGGGGAGGAGTTTTGTAGACCCGACGGCAAGGAACAGCACAGACCACAGCAGGCAGTGCCTCTCGGCTCACGGAGGGGAGCGACGGGAGCCAGCAGCACCGGCCAGCTGCAGCAGCTTCCAACACCGTCACACCGAGCTCCGGGAGATGCTCAGTGAGCCAAGTGCCACCTGCAGAAGCCCAGAACCGAAGAGTATGCTCAAAGCAAGAGAGACAAAGAAGCACCCAGAACGTCGCAAAGGGATGACATGAACGTAATAGCAACAAATATGAAAATTACATGAACAATTGTCAGGGAAATTTTCTTAGAAACAGCATGCTAAATGAGTAAGCACAACAAGAAGGCGTTAAATAGAGCTGGAGAAAATACCGTCAAAGTAACCGAGACTGACAGCAGAGACGGAGGAGTCTGAGCCTGTAACTTAGAGATGTTACAGAACTTTCAAGAGGTACAAGAACACACTGAAGGACACATCAAAGAAACACCTGAAATTCAGAGAAAGAGTATAGTAATGCCAAGAGAACAAAATTGAAAAAGCAATAGAGGAGAGAGCAATGATGCTTAACTCCTAGCGGGAGATGTCGCTTGGGTTTCGCCAATATTCAGCACTGCAGCAAGAAGAAAGCAACTCACAAATAGCTCAGGATGGAACTGGAAAAGAAAAGGCAACCTCCGCGCATGCAACGAACCTCAATTAGAGCTGTAAACAAGTTAGTCTGAATGCTAATTGAGAAAGCAAAGGACACAACACAGACTAAACCACCCCAGCGAGAAGCAGCTGGGGCACCAGAACGTTCATCTTCACTTCTAGAGGTAAAGTGAAGATGGGATGATAACTGAGAAAAAATGTCATGTTAAAAAATGTGACTTTTAAGAAAAAAAGTGATTGAAATATGCCTTTTCCCCCCCAGGGGGGTAGGATTCGGAGGAAGGTAGGAGGCCAAAGAAAAAGGTTAGGAGAAAAATAAGAACTATCTCGAAAGAGAGGCGATTACTGGAAAAAAAAACAAGTTAGAAAAGGGAAGATGAGATGAGAAACATCTACAACTGCAGCAAGAGAAGCGGGAAAGAAGCACCCTGTGTTTTGTTACCATGCCCTTGGTATCTGTACACCGAAAGCACCCTAAGCTTACGTGATGTTTACAGCAAGGAAGCTTTAATGTTCGCTTTCCTGGCGAGGACGGGCGCAGCCAGCGTGAGGACAGACAGCGGTGCTGTACGCAAGCCCCGCACCCTCTTTGATTCCAGTTATCTGACTTCCCGGACCATTTTTCTCAACTTCACATTATGCAAATCCTTTACTCAAAACAGAAGGAGCTGTTGGCAAATAAAAACAGCTGTTATACAGTGTTCTTCCACTCCCTTTGACCGAAATATGGGAAATCTAAAATTCACCTGGAAAAATAAAAAACTTCAGAAGCCTGCCGAATAACCTACAGAATTCAGAGCGCGGTTCATTTGCTCCGTTCCCCCCAAACTTCAAACAGTAATTCTGTAGAAAAAGATTAAGGTTTCATATTTGCTCATATTTCAGTATGTACGTCTTCCTTCCCATTTTAGGACCTCTTTCTGCAGGTCATTCTGCCTTTGACAGCCCTTCTGTCCACCCGTGCAAATCTAGTCGCAGAAGAGGCTTTTAAGAAACGACGTAAAACTGAAAGATATCGCAGTTTTCCCAGTTGCTGGCAAGGCTTTTAGGAACGAAAGGAGGAAACGCAGAAGGGAAGGAAAAGCAGATGACAGAGGATGGAAAAAGGGTTGTTTTGTTTTGGTGCTTTAGAAAAAAACAACAACAAAACAAACCAAAAACACACTAAGCTGCTTCCTTAGGCAGTCTCGTCTCATTAGCGTTTTCTGTCCTCCTTCTTCCCAAACTGTGATATTTAACGATTTCGGTACAAAAACAGTCTTGAGGATGCTTCACGTAAACTCAGCAACAATCAGCCCCACGGCCAATAAACTCTTCACCCTCATAGTTTATTTGCTGCTAAGCCTTGGCCTGCAGCCTTGGAATTTATCCTGCCTGCACTACAGCTATTTCCTTGTAAACAGGAAGCCCCCTCAAATTTGCATTACAGTAAACTCATTTATTTCATTTAGTGTCAGTCTTATCTCAGAAAGATAACACGGTGCGGACAGGTGTATCAGGCTCCAGCAAAGAGACAAATTCTAATGGGGGGGGGTAAAACCTTTGCAATATTTCTTGAGGAGATAACGCCAGCGGCCGGGCCGGGCAGCGGTTGCCCGCCGGAGATAAACCCACACCGATTGCAGTCCTGCGGGAAGAGCGCTGCAATAAAGCCGTGATATTTATTTTCAAGCGTGGATGTGATATTCCAGTGACCTTCCTGCTATCTGTCCCGGTGACAGCCAGGAGCCGAGCGCGAGGACGGCTGCTCACAGCCCGGCGTTGGAGCTGTGCTCGGGCTCCGAGGAGGAGCCTGCTCTCACACATGCACAGAGAAATAAAAAAAATTATTTGGAAAAATTGTTTGATTTCAAAAATCATGTAAGAGAGGACTTTGGGTGTTGTATTTTTTTTTACTGTTACTATATCAACCCGCATTTAAGCAGCCGTTTTGTATAATTTTAAATGAATCACTTTGCTAGTGATACAGAATATTTAAGTGTACCCAACACACCATGTCTGTTTTAATGAGAGGGATCAAAAAAAACCAACCAGAAACCAGCACGAAGACATCTGACACCAGAATAACGGTCACAATTTCCTACTGTATGAGGAAATCCCTGGTTTCAGTTAGAAGCTGAGAAGTTCAGTCATTTCAAGCAATCTAGAGCCGTTTGTGGTCCCGGGCTTAGGTAAGTCTCTGTTCTCGTTTATGTCCACGCTTCCTCTCATTCATCTGCCGAGCTGTCTTACACGTCCCACGGCACCCTGGCATCGCGTACAGCTGCAAACCTCTCCCTCCCTCAAGGCTCCTCACCTTCTTCAGAACACGACAGTCCGGGGAGGGATGGCGAACAATCTTTTTCCTTTAATATTTCACTCAACCTGCAAACAGGTTCTTCCACACGCAGCCCTAGGAGCGCGGCACTGCACCCACCCAACCCTTCACCTTTCCTCCTGCTCTGCCAAACTTCCTCCTGCACCCGCCTGCCGTTTCCCACCCTGCGGAGCCCAGCCCAGGTGGAACCACCTCTGCGGGCTCGGGGAAACCACCCAACATCGGCACAACGCACATGCTGGAGGAGGAGAGCAGTACGCCGCAGGTTCTTCAGGCCTCGTGCCGTGCTACGAGGCTCACGCCGCGCTTTGCCCAAGGGGACGGCGGTCCGGGCAGCAGCGTTCCAGCCTCCCCACAAGCGCCCAGGGTGCTGGTGTTTCTCACGGCGGCGTTGGAAGGACTCCTCCCCTGCATCCCCGCCGCATCCCCATCTTTCAGCTCCCCAGAGGGCTCCTGTCCCTGCTGCAAACAGGGAGCACCGCCGCGCGTCCCTCAGACTAAGGACACCAACAGAAATAACCACAGCACCGATAAATGTAAAGCTACCAGCACTCCCAGTGCTGGGAGTAACGTAAAGCTACCAGCACTCCCAGTACTGTACCTCAGGTTAACAGTATAGGCTAAATTTTATAGACATTGATTATTTTTACAAGCATTTACACATACCAGGAAAAAAAAAACAGGCACCTTCATCTCTCCAGCAAGCCACCCTCAACCAGACCTTAAAAATGAGTGCCAAACTTCTCCATCTGAGGTTTCACCGCCTCTGCACGGGGGATTACAGGGGGCCGGGCACCCCCGTGCCCCCCACCTTCCCCTGCGCTGCAGCCTCACTGCGCTACCCAGAATCCGAGCACGAAGGCAGGGAAAAAAAAAAGCGAGTGCAGAAGTGAGAAGCGGGCTTCGGCGATGCCTCCTTCACGGCAGACAGCTCGGCTAGGCCACCAGCAGGCTTGCGAACTGCCTACACATTTTGCAGTATATTTTTTTGGTTCAGATTTCTCCTCTTGCGATATTTTGTTTGCTGGCTAAATCTTCGGGTTTTTTAAAATATACATATATAGAATCATATACATACATACACACAGAGAGCCACGAAGGAGAGGGAAAGCTGACTTTTAAATTTCCGCAATAAACAAGTAAGCGATGCTCAGGTGATTTTGTAACGCCCGCACCACCAGGGACCGTCGCTCAGAAGAACAAACTGCTTTTACCACCAAACCCCAAGAAAACGACCTCAGCGGTGTCAGGGCGCCCGGCGGGACCCGGGGAAGCCCACGGCGACCGAGCCGGCCGCTCGACCGAGCCGCTTGCGAAGAGACATCCCCTCTCCTGAGCCCGTCCTCCCTCCCCGCGTCTCCTGCTCCCATGTCAAACCTCATGAAGCATCACCCCCCCGCCCCCCAAAAAATAAATATATCTATATAGCTCTGCAGAATTAAACAGCGAGAACGGTTCAGCTTGGGTTTCGCGTCTTATTCAGCTCACCGCTTAAAAGAATTTCTCACCCGCTGGATGAAGCATCAAGTTTAGGATGAAATAAACACCCGAACCGTGGGGTGGGTGCTCCCCCCCTCTCCCC
>VUYV01000156.1:871276-887572 GCA_008711295.1 Anarhynchus alexandrinus | reverse complement strand
AAAAATCCGGACCTGGATTCCGCGGCGGCCAACGGAGCGGGGGGAGCCGCCGCTTGGGGGGGGAGGAAGGGAAGCGGCTGCCAGCCCGGCCCCGAGGGGTGTCCGCCGCCCGGTGGGCCCGCATCGCCCCCCCCTCCCCCGCCCCGCAGGGAGGCCGCGGGGTCGGTGCCCGGGAGGGGGGAGGCCGAGAGCAGAGCCCCCACCGCGGTGGGTTTCCGTCTCCTCAGCCCCGCGGGGAGGGGGAGCGCGGGGGCCGCCCCCTTCCTCAGCCTGGGACGGGGTGCGGGGGCTCCCCGGGGCGCCCGGGCCTCCGCCTCGCCAGGGCAGCGGCGGGTCGGGCGCCTGTCTTTGAAGGTGAATTTCCTCACCGTGTATTGACCCACGGGTGAGGTGGGTATGGAAAAGCGGGTGTGAGTAGACGCATCTGCACGAAAACCCCGTTATTGGAAGGTCTTTGGCGGGCGCATCATGGCGCACGGGGAGGCGCGGGCTGGGCCCGGCCGCTGCCCCCGCGGGCACCTCGCCGCCGGCCCTGCTCGCAGCTGTAGTAGTAGCTCTGCTGCAGCCGAGCAGATATGCAGATTTCGGCTCCTTTCTTTCCTGAATTTCGTCAAATATGTCATAAATAATTGGCTCAATGAAAGGCTAAGTCAATGACAAGTCTGAAGTTTAAAGCTCAGCTTGTTTTGAGCTCTTTTCAAGTGCCGCCACTCCTCCTTCCCACATCTTTGTGGAAGTTAATGATCTGATTAAAGCTGGGTAGAGTATACGGCTGGGAGGATCTCACCGTGCGGCTCATTGTGAACCATCTGAGAACCAGCTTGTTAATTTAAACCAACACTTTTCACCAGGACAGAGCCATCAGGGAAGGTTTCTCCTCCACCGGTGAAGTTCCTGATGGCCACAGAGCAGTGCTGGGTCGGGGGGTGGACAGGAGCAGAGGAGCACCCGCGGCAGGTCCCTCCCGCCACCGCGGTGTAGAGTTCCCCACCAGCCCTGATGGAAGTTTGCGCAGAGCCGAGCTACGAGATGGAAAGGGGTATTTTCATGTTCAGCAATAAATGTTCATCAATAAAAGCGGGTCTGGCGTGTGCGCCGTGGGGTGGTTCTCATCACTCCGACAGGCTCCGTCCAGCCCCACATCTCCCGCTCCAAAGCTTGTGTCGGTGCCTCCACGTGGTCTGCGGAGCCGAAGGGGCACGTACCGCTGTGCACCCTCAGCAGCGCTTGCAGAACTATCGCCTAATTAGTTGTAAATACAGAAGTATACATGGTGCCCCGTGCTGCAGCGCACTAATCTACCAATTAAGGCAAACCCCATGGTCTGCACTTCACATCAGAGTTTTAAAACATTTGAGTTTTGATGAGAAGGGCTGGCATTGTCTAATGACGGGTCCAAAACTGTTTGGCTCCGCTCTGAAAAGGAATATTCTGATGTGTTTAACCAGGAGTAAACATTTGTCAGCCTTGCCCCGTCCTTGGCCTGGTTACGCCAGCAGGCACGCGCCTTTTGCTGGCTCTTCCAAGGTGACAGCTATGTTGCGGCTCCCGCAGCCCCTCTGTCCTTCACCGCTCACAGATATTTCCATGGAGAGAACTGGTTTTCATTTCCCGAAATGTGAAGGTGTGAAAGAAGCAGCAGCGCTTTAGGGAGGTTGTCAGCGCTGACCTGATAGTGTCGCTGAACACCACCGTCAGGAGGTGATGCCGCACCGAGGGGAGGAGAAGGCCACCAGAAACCCATATTTAAGTGACTTTACGGTGATGATGATAGCAATTACGGCCACGAAAATGCCACTTGGGATTCACAATTCTCTCCTTTTTATTCCTGTGCCACATTTTTGCCATTCTCATCTTGATGCTGTTGTAATGTACACTTCAAAGGCATTCTCGGAGACAATTTCTAGGAAATCACGTTTGGTGATGGCTAATACAAAAACCCCGTTCAGAAATGGTTCTCTTCTTTCTGCCTTTGTCTTTCCAGCGGTGCTAGCTGCTGTGGCGGCGGCAGCTGGAGCCAAAACAGCGGTGGGTTATGAGAAAAAGTGTTCTTTGCACCATTTATTTCAGGAGTGTATTTGCAGCGCAGTCCGAGGTTCCCTTGCGGGGAAGTTCCGCTCCCCGAGTGCCAGTCTGCAGCTTTTCTTAGCGCTGGGCTCTGTCCGGGGTTTGGTGTTTGTGTGCATTGCGTGTGGGGTTTGCTTTGTGTGTGTGTGTGTGTTGTTTTATGCCTGGTGTGTTGGTTTCAGTGTTTGGATGTAGGTTTTGTGTGTGTTTACAAACAGTGCTCTGCGCAGGTGTGTGTGTTCCCTGAGGAAAAGGAAACCCGGAGTTAATCGATGCCAGGGTTAGCAGAGGTCAGAATACGATCCACTCAGGCGCGCTCTGAATGCAGTTAAGGATCTCCTGACATTTCTGGGAATGCTGACTGATACCGTTCCATCGATTTAAACGTGTCTCGAGGCCTCTCTGGGCTCGAGCGCGGGGTTTTGCGTGCATCCCTTGCAGAGCCAAGAAACCCTGCCTCCTCTCTGGTGTTCCTTCCTTCCCAGGAGTCAGTTTCTCCCACCATCTGTGTAAGATTTAAATGTTTAATTTTGCACGGCTCTGCTTCACAGGATGACAGATGATACTACAGAGAGTAACGAGTCTAAAGTAGATTTATTAGCGCGCCCTGTGCTAGCACCATCCCATCAAGATAATGGTGCAAGATGGCACACCAGGACGGAGGCATATTCGTCCTGCTGCCCTCGAACCTATGGCAAATCTCTGCGGGATCTCTGCTGCTCTGCGTGGCTAACGCTAACAATATACCTCTTGAGGGGAATGTTCACATGGAAGATTATTAAATGCTATTTTTTAAGTATTTCTAATGTATCACCAGAAATGCACATAGTTTGGGATTAAGGGCATTAAGTGGTGTTTACCTCGGTTCCCTCCATGGGATGCTGCTGTCTACAGAGAGAACAAGCCAACGGCCAGAAATCCGCCGCGTTCCTTGCTCCTCCTCGGCAGCGCTGGTAGAGGATAATATATTTATTGGTGATGGATCCCGATGGGATCTGACTCTCCGTGGCTTGTTTGTGTAATAGCCAAGCAGAGGGGTTACGTTTTGCTGCTGCCCCTCCTCCTGGCAGTATTATCTGGGGTGCGACCGCGCGCTTGGCTGGAGGGAGAGGGCAGAAATCCCTTCCCCACGCCGCCTCCACAGAGCTCCTCTTGCCAAAGTGTTCTAAATCAGCTTCTGACCGCAGGGTTACCTGGAGGTAAAGCACAGGAGCAGCAGCTCCTGCTTAATGAGGTTGGATGAGGATTCATTAGTAAGCAACGGTAAAGTGCCCAGAGGACAGTAAGAGATAAATAAATGCAAACTATTCTTAGTAAAAATTAGGCAGTCTGCTGCATTTTCCCAACCTTGCCCTGCAGCAGAGACAAGAAGGTGCAGAGAGTCACCGGTCCGACGCTTGGCCGCGTGGGACATGGCGAGGAGGGATGTTTTTAGCCTGGTGTCCCAAGGAAAGAGCCTCACACCATCCCCCTTTGCCTGTTGGGCTTCTCCGACGTGCTGGGCTGCAGGGCGGCTTTGCCCCCTCTCCGCAGCCGCGCAGCGCGGCGCAGGGCGGGGGGCACGTCCTGGCCAAGCACACGGGCATTCCTCTGGACCGTCTGCACCGAGGCTGAAGTTGCATCCCGTCTCCTTAATGCTACGCTAATAAGCAGCGCGAGGCAATATGGAAAACAAACAGAGTAATTAATGGCCATTTCTGCTGCTGCTTTTATTCACTGACTATTCCAGAAGGAGCAATTTTACAGAAGACAGCCTCTGCCTTGGCGGTGCTGTGGCATTAGGCACCCGGGATCTCGGGAGGGGAGTGAGCGCTGCAGCTCTGGCCTCCTGGAGAAAAGCAGCGGCTCCTCTGCGTCTCTACAAATTCATCCAGCTTTCTCCTCAACACTCTTAACGAAGGTACTTCAACCACCTCTGAGAGGTAAAGCACTCGGTGTAGTTTATCACTGTCACATTCCTTTTTGGAACGAGCTGACATGATGATGCGGCAAAGTTTTAATTAGGAAACAAATGGCAACTCAATTCTCAAAAATATTATTCACCACCAAACATTTGTATTTGAATAGTCTGACTAGTAATGATAATGTCCTCTGGGGACAGAGATAAGAAGAGAGTTGAAAGCCACACAACGGCGTAAGTCTTGCATGAGGAAACACAGGCACGGGAGGTACGGGTCCTCCGCTGGCAATTGCATCACACCCTTTCTCTCACTGCTGTAATAAAAATATTTTTCAGACATTTTCCTCTCTGCATTTTCTTAAACTGACATGCCATGTAAAAATGTCCTATTTGCCGTCTCTCCCCTTCCTCAGCCCGTGCCTTGCCAGGCTGCCGCTTCGTTATCCGAGGCTGCTTTTTCCTCCGCAGCTGCCCGAGAGCATGCAGATGTGCCCCAGGTGTGCTCACGGAGTCTCCTGCGATTTTTCAGACTTCAAAATGGTTGCGGGGGGGGGGGTGTGTGTGCAATTTAGAAGAGCCTCCCCGTCTGTCGCAGGGGCAGCAGGTCGGGGAGGCTGCGCTGAGGACGGCAGGAAATCTCGTCCCCTCTGCTCTGCGCAGCGGCAGCGCCTGGCCGGACTCCTGGCGTGGCTTAATCCTCCAGGAGGAAATATGTGTTCCTTTGAAATTGACTGAAATGATTTTAGCGGCATTTTTTTTTATCAAAATAAATTGTGAAGAAGTAGCGAATCTAATTCAGACGATGGCAACATCAGAATGCGTTCTTCTGGCCCCGCGCTAATTCGATTGCCAGCCACGCAGGACATTCTCCAGTACAGATCATCTCATAAAAACGGGGGCCCGAATCCTGGGCAGATGTTGATTTATGTGGCTTCATTGGCTTTGGTGGGCCAGTACTGATGGCACCCCAGACATCTGGCCCCCACTGGACCTCCTGCTGCTCTGGTTTAACCGGCAAGGAGCACCCCGGTCCGGGAGCTGAGGGCTTCGATGGATTTACTGCCTTCATCCAACTCATCTCACCACCGGTGGGAGCCGCCAGCCTGATTTTCGTGGGTTTGCCAATCCGTCCGTGCGTTCAATGAGCAGCGCAGGGCCCCGTCCTGCCACGCTCCTCCCCAGAGGGCTTTCCGTTCCCGCAAGTGGCTTCTGTGCAACACCGGGCTGGAAAAGCAAACACGGCGTGCTTGCCCGAGTTATCAAGTGAGGCTGCAGGAAGGAAAAAATACCTTCTGAAATGGCAGCGCCTGTCTCCGGTGCTGCCAAGCAGAGCGCACCTCTCCGAGCATCCAGCCCGGCACGTATTCTGCTGGGCGTGCGGGAGCGCCCTTTCAAGGTCCCTTCCAACCGAAACCAGTCTATGATTCTATCCTGGAGGTGTTCAAGGCCAGGTTGGATGGGGCTTGGAGCCACCTGGGCTGGTGGGAGGTGTCCCTGCCCAGGTCAAGGTCCCTTCCAACCTAAACCAGTCTACGATTCTATCCTGGAGGTGTTCAAGGCCAGGTTGGATGGGGCTTGGAGCCACCTGGGCTGGTGGGAGGTGTCCCTGCCCAGGGCAGGGGGTGGAATGAGGTGATCGTCAAGGTCCCTTCCAACCTGAACCATTCTACAATTCTGTGGTTCTTACTCCAGGGCACAGCCGGACACCAGTGACAACCACTCTGATTTGTTCTACCCATTCAGTGGGGAATTACAAGAAGCCAGAAAGGATCCTCTGCAAATTCCTTTTTTTCTCGCATAAGAATGGTCCACGTACAGCAGCACTAATTCTGGCAATAATCCCCTTCTGTAACAGACTAACAGCTACTGATGTCATGCACCCTCTGGGCTGCGAGACAATATTCTATTCTACATCTGTCATAAACGGGGATCCTGGCTTTTGAACCAGAATAGGACAACGGCAAAACGCGACAACTCGGGTCCTGCTGGCGTGCAGCCCCCCGCAGCCCCCCACGCTTTTTTCCCGGTAGTGCATTTGTAGCACGTTTGGGTGCTGTGTCCCCAGCCTGCACGTCTCAGTCAGCCGGTCCCGTTACCATCAGCTGGGCTGAGACTTCGGCAGCATCGCTCTCTTTAATAGCTGTTAATGGTCATTAATAGCAATGGTAAACATCTGTTTTGTGACTGAGTCCAAACGAGCTGCTGCGGTGATGGTCTATGTACCAGCCTGTCTCACAAGCTGGGGGGGTTCATCATGTACCCTACAAATCTTCTAACGTACTACAGATGTCAGGCAAAGTCGTAAGGCAACCCAAAAACAAGAGGCTTCCCGGTCGCTTCCACCCTCTCTCCGGTCTCTCCCAGTTTAACAGAGGTCAGCTGAAATCCTGCCTGCTCTTGGCATGAGCTGAGAGCCTCCGAGGGGCACCGTGCCTGTTGGCTTGGGGATTGCTGTCCAAAGGAAGAATTTTGGGGTTTACTCACAGAAACGCTGGGTTTGGGTCTGCTCATACAGATGACATTTCTCTTCTGGCTTATCACGCGTTGAGCCCTTCCTCTGGACGTTCGGCTAAGCAGGCAACCGCACCAAATCACCTAAACCTTGCAGCTCAAGCATTAGCAGTTGAAACCTTGACCAATTAATTTCACAAAGTTAATCTGCAGCTCCAAAGTTGTGTACACGAGTGATTTCTTCATTTCGGATAATAGAAATATTCCAATCCCAGCGTCAGCTATGGGCAACTCAGGTCCGGCGAGAGGTGGGAGACACGAGTTGAGTTTTCAACCATCTTTTACTCTACACAGTGATTTGAAAGTGAACTTTCTATAAAGCACAAATAAATTGTCATGTGCAGGAACTCCTGCAATATTAAGGTATTTTGAAAAATGGCTGAATACAAAGTGGTCAAATTTAAGCAGTTCAAACTCACAAAGAGACTTTTTTTAAAAAAAAAGAAGGGCGCTCTCTCCCCTTTTTTTTTTCTTTAAGTAAGGATACTTTCCCTCCTCTGGAACGACACTCGATTTTTAAGGCAGTCTCTAATATTTGGTTTCACTCACTTCCTTTCAGTGAGGGAATGGGAAGAGACACAAGTGAAAACACTGAATGTTGTGAAGACAATACAGAGTTTTTAAAGACACATTAAAATTGATGGTGGGTTCACTGACCCTGAAGGGTCCCGCAGGAGAACGCTGCCTGGACGGGAAGAGTTTCTCCGGCTCAGGCGCGAATTGATAGCGAAAGGGCACAGAGAGAAACGGGGCTTTGGTTCCCCGCCTGCCTGGGTCCGGCTCCCTCTGCTCCAGCTCCCACACGGAGCTGGGGTGCGATTTCCCACCGCTCCTACGGGTATCCCCATTGCGGAGCGATGAGATCAGCCCGTCCCCTGCCCAACAAATAACAGGGACCCGCTCCAACAAGGCAGCGAGAAAAGCCGAAACACCAGGCACGTCTGAGCAGCTACTGACATGCTATGGAACTCTCCTGGGGCATTTTTTGTGAATAATTTCAACGCGTTTTGGTTTTGTCCTCCAGCTGAATGGGAAAAGCCCAGCCTAAGGGATGGGGAAGACATCTCGCTCATCTCCAAAGACGCGAGATGCTCTGCCGTCCCCAGGACGCGGTGCTGGTGGTGAGGCGGGTTGGCATAAGCCTGTCATGGGAACGGTGTGCTACGATCGGGGCCGAGGAGCCGAGGGGTTCCCAGGGCCCAGTGGCCTGGCCAAAATCGCAGCGCTGCCTGTGCTGGATTCTCCGCAGCGGCAGATCACGCTTGTTTGGTTATAGTTGGAACCAGGAGTCGTTCGAGCGGCTTCCCAGCAGAGGAAGCGTCGAATCCAAGTGTTATGGGCTGAGCCGAATCATTTACTGGGAAGAATGGTAATTAACAACAATTTATTTATTTGCTAATAACTGAGCCAACATTTTGGAGAAGAACATTTGTGTGCTGAAAGAGACCCTCACCTGAGGCCACCCACAGAGGTTGAATGTAAAAATTATCTCAGCCCCTGAACGGCCCCTGCTGGCTCCACGGGCATGGCGAAAAAACGAAGCTTTTCCTTGAAAACATGAGTGCCGGACAACCTCCCTCCTCCCGGCTGTGGCGTGCGCCCGCCGCTGTGCCAAGCCATCGGCCCCTTCCCACGGGCTGTGTGATGCTGTCCCTACAGCCCTCCGCCCGATGCTCTCGCGCTGCCGCCAGAGCCGGCTCTCACCTCTGCGCAGTGCGGTGCTAACACCGAGCATGGTGGTGGAACGGCTTTCTTCCCCACCGTGCCCACATCTTAAAAAAAAAAACAGCAGCACATCTCTGGCCTGGCCAGTGCGAGCTCAAAAAGCTCCGGAGCAGCATCCCCCATGCAGAGGGGGGATGGGGATGGGGTTACCCAGCCGGCATCACCGCGCCGAAACCAGCCCAGCTCGGGGTCATCAGCTGAGGCACAGGAACTGCGCCAGCGGTACTAAGCACACCTCTGTTACTGCAGCAGGAGGAGGGCTGACCCCTAACCTAACCCCCAACCCCATTTCTGCTCCTTACGCAGCATCACCTCGTGCCACCTGCACCCACCCTGTGCTCCTCTGCGAGAGCATCCCGCCCAGACCTTGCTGGGGAGGCTCCTTGCAGCCCTGGCCATGGGCTTAGAGGTGCCTGATGAGAGCCAGGAGAGGTGTGACAGTGACCCCCACAACCCCCCCACCATCCCCATCCTGGGGTCGCAGAGGACCCCTCCTGCATTCCTCCACTCGTGCCGTCCCTTTGCACAGCTCAGATCCAACACATCTTCGATAACTCCCTGATTTGAAAAACAACAGAGTATGTTGCTACAGTTTAAAGCAAATAAACCCAACGAGGACTGTAACAGCAAATGTCTTAAAGCCCTAAAAAGAGTCCCCCTTCAGCACTATGCGGGAGAGCTAATATCAGCTGGCATTAAAGCAGCATTTTCCCTGTACAGGCTGATTAGACAAACAGATGTCAAGAGGGAACCATTGAGCATTCACTGTTCCACGGTCTGGCTTGAATGTAACTTGATAAAGGAAAATAAAAAAAAAAATAAAAATCAATGATTGACTAATTTAGCTATAAATTTTGAGGGATAGAAGGAGAAAAACCAACAGCTGTGCAGGTATTGAAATGGCAGAAGTTAATTCAGATTCTGTCACAACGTCTGATGGAGGGTAAATGACGTAGCACTGAAAATAAAAGCCCTCATCTCCAGGGCGGTCTCGCTGCCCGTGGCAGGAGTCTGTCGGAAGGACCCCGTTAACTCTGGTGGGCAGCGGGAGGGCGGCAGCCCCGCGGCGATGCCGAATGCGCCAGGCGCGCTGGGAGCAGGTTGGCAGCCGGAGGGTGCGGGGCTCCAGCGCCGCGTGCCCGAAATCCCCCCGGAGCGCCCGCGAGGCTGCCTGCGACGAGCCGGGCGAGCCAGCCTGCTGGAAAACCTTTCAAATATGCTCCTTGGAAACAATTCTAGTTACGTGGGAAATGCTTTCTAGTTATTTCTCTTCCCCGGCTTTTTGTGCGCAAAGTCTATTTGCACACAAATTGGCATTTGCTGCCCTGGCTGATCATTCACCCGAATCCAATATTACACGTCTGGTCTCCGAGCTGGCCCTGGGCACCTGATGTCACCGCAGACGACAGCGGTGTCAGCTGGAAGGTGCACGGTGGCAGAAGCCGAAGCCGCAGTCCCCCATGGCTGAGCCACCCCCGTGCCGGTGCGTCCCCCGGTGCTGGGCGAGCACGGGATGGCTCTGCCACGCTCCGACACCAGAAGCCGCGTGGCACAGAGAGCCAGACATCAGCATCGGGGCCGGGACCGGGGTGCGGAGCTCCGGTGCCAGCAGGGGTGCCTCCAGGTCAGGGTGTCCCCTTCCGTCCCACCTGGCAGTGGGGGTTTGGTCAGGGCAGAGCGGAGCCGAGGTGTGCGGCTCAGCATCCCCCCAGCACCCGGGTGCTGCTGGC
Source organism: Anarhynchus alexandrinus (assembly GCA_008711295.1). NCBI lineage: Eukaryota > Metazoa > Chordata > Aves > Charadriiformes > Charadriidae > Anarhynchus > Anarhynchus alexandrinus. Next base: position 877,639 of record VUYV01000156.1, on the reverse strand, counting down.
TCGGCCGCTGCTCATAGAATCATAGAATGGTTTAGGTTGGAAAGGACCTTGAAGACCATCGAGTTCCAACCCCCCTGCCATAGGCAGGGACACCTCCCACCAGCCCAGGTTGCCCAAGGCCACCTCCAGCCTGGCCTTGAACACCTCCAGGGATGGGGCCTCAACACCCTCTCTGGGCAACCTGTGCCAGTGCCTCACCACTCTCACAGGGAAAAACTTCTTCCTAATGGTCAATCTAAACCTGCCCTCTTCCAGTTTGAAGCCATTCCCCCTCGTCCATGAGCCATTCCCTCATCCACCGACGTCTTGCTGGAGGCAGGAGCCTTCTGGCCCGTGGACGGGGACGCCTTCTGCCTGCAGCGCCGGCCATCGCGCCCACAAACTAGAGAGGCGTGAAAGGAGGCTCAGCTCCACCGGCTGCGGATGGAGGAAGCAAGATGTGGGGGGAAACCAGGCTGCCCCAACGTCCTGCTCCTCCCCGCCCGTGTCCCACCCCTCCTGTCCTCTTACCTGCATGTCATGTTTAAGTCCTGCATGGGAAAAGCCCTCCCTCCGAGGCTGCTCAGGGAACCAGGAGGGAAATCGCGCTCTTCTGCCCAAGCCAGCCATTACACTGTTAATTTTTCTACTTGGCTGCATTGCGCTCTATTTCAGCGAGAGAAAACAACTCTCCCCGCAAAACAGAACCAACCTGGCGCTTTCCGTGTCCCCTGATGGCACAGCGGTGCCGGGGGCCGCTCCTCCGCCTCCGCCGCCCCGCGCCAGGGTACGCTCCGGGTGCTGCGGACCGAGCGCTCGCGCAGGCGAACCCCGCCAGAAACGCGGGGCGACGCGGCAGGAACGCGCTGCCAGCTGGGGAACGAAATGGCATGGAGTTTATTTGCACTTCCATCACATCAAAGGGGCCCTTGTTTGAATTCTTCTCCCTTTAGCCTGGAGGAGAAGAAGGGGAAAGATTGGTTCCTATTAATAGCCACGCATCCCACAAGATCCAAGCCTTGCAAGAAGCCATGAAAGACTGCGGCATCTGATTCTCTGAATAAATGAGGTAATTTTGGAAGAAGTGTGTGCTCAGCAGCCTTAATTACTGCCTTCTCCAGTTTGGTAGGAGATGACAGTGACAACTTGCTTCGGTGTCGGCAGCGCCCAGGTCCCAGAGGAGCTGCACAGCACCGCTGTGCCCGGAGAGCCACCAGCACGGGCAAGTGTGCTGCCTTCCCCCAAATCTTCCTGATTTTGCAGCAAACGTGGCCAGGGCCGGCCCAGAGCGAGGGGAAGGAGCGCCCCAGCAAGCTGATGGGTGGGCAAAGCGGGGGCACAGCTCACCGCAGGGATGGTGAGGGACTGGTGCCGGCAGCAGGGCAGGGGGATGCTCGGGAAATCATCTGTACCGGGGAAGGAGCCAGCAGGGAGCAAGACCGTGCGGTGTGGCTCCGGTCCCGCACCCCCCACGGACCGACGGGGCAAAGCCCCCGAGGACCTCGCGGCAGCAAGGAAGGGCCGGGGGCTGCGGGCAGGCTGGCCACATCGTGGACATCTGCTGCCCGTCTGCAGGCACCTGACATCATCCCATAGGAGGATGGACATGGAGAAGGACATGGACCTGCTGGAGCGTGTCCAGAGGAGAGCCACGAGGATGATCCAAGGGCTGGAGCACCTCTCCTCTGAGGAGAGGCTGAAGGAGTTGGGGCTGTTCAGCCTGGAGAAGAGAAGGCTCCGGGGAGATCTTATTGCAGCCTTTCAGTACCTAAAGGGGGCCTACAGGAGAGCTGGGGAAGGACTTTTTCCTGGGGCATGGAGTGATAGGACGAGGGGGAATGGCTTCAAACTGGAAGAGGGCAGGTTTAGATTGAACATTAGGAAGAAGTTTTTCCCTGTGAGGGTGGTGAGGCACTGGCACAGGTTGCCCAGAGAGGGTGTTGAGGCCCCATCCCTGGAGGTGTTCAAGGCCAGGCTGGAGGTGGCCTTGGGCAACCTGGGCTGGTGGGAGGTGTCCCTGCCTATGGCAGGGGGGTTGGAACTCGATGATCTTCAAGGTCCTTTCCAACCTGAACCGTTCTATGATTCTATGATTTGCAAGGGATGGTGCGAAGGGGTGTCCGGCTGTATCAGCGGTGGGTAAAACCCACAGGCGCACCGTCCATGGGCACCCGCCTCGGATTAGCGGGAGGGATCTGCCCCCCGCTCTGCAGCGCACGTCCTGGCAGCACACAGAATTATGTCCACTTTCCCTTAAGCTTTCAGGCTCCAGGTACCGGGTTTAACCCAGACGCCAAAGGTACATGTGGCAGGCGGTGCCTCCAGCAGGCAGGGACAGCTGCATCATCATCATCATCATCATCATCATCATCATCATCATCATCATCATCATCATCATCATCATCACCCCACGTGTGGATGCTGGACACCAAGTTGCTCTTTGCATGCCAGGCATGAGGCCACCAGAGCCACCAGCCCCACTGGCCCCAGGACACCGGTTTTGCCCTTGTTTCGGCACCCGGGTCCATGGCCAGTTGGTCGGGAGCCACCCCGCAGGGGAGGGCCGCGATCGCTGCGGAGCGGAGCTGTGCTCCTGCTGCACGGCACGTAATAACGGAGCAGAAGGATTTTCAGCATCATAACCCATCCTATCTGCGGTCCCCATATGCCAAACAATTAATCTGCCCTCTCGATGCCCTTGTAAAGCAAACCCATAAATTATCTTCATTTCACAGCTGAGGAAACGGTTCCGCTGAGGCCACCTTGCCCAGGGGCGCACGGGAGCCGGCGGCAGGACTGTCCATGGACGGGGACCATCAGCGCATCCAGGCAGATATCTGCAGCGTCCTGAAGACAGCCCGCCTGGGAAAAAAGGGACATTTCGCAGCGGGATTTGCATGTCAGAAAAGCACAGAGAATAAACTGTCAGTGCCTCAAAAGCATCTTTCTGCTGAAACGCGTTCCCGTGGATTTAGCATCCTTAGCTCAGCCTGGCCCGTGGCACTGCTAAAAAGCACCTCTCCTACAGGACAATTTAGTTTGTCCTCTGAAAGGCGCAGTCATTACCGTGCGCTGCACTGAGAGCGAATCAAACCACCGTGGGATGTAGAAAAGACGCTTCAATTAAACACTAAAAGCATCGAGCTCCTTTCTGCTTGGGTAGGGCAGAGAAGGACTAAATGCCTCTAGACCACACGGAGGGAAACGCAGGCTATTAATTACAGTTGTTGTGTAGGCGCACGCATGGCAAACTCGGCAAATGACACCTTTCGTGTCGCGTTCGCTGTGTGAGAGCTGCAGCGTGGCGGCACGCTGCGCACGACAGGTGTGCAGAGAGCTTGAACCAAGCGCTGCAGTCGCGTGTGCTCACGTTTCCCGGGCAGCCGGGCTCTTACAAGAGACTCGGGGCTAATTCAGGTACCCAAACGGCATTACGGTGGCGAGGGAAAGGCGGCGCGTGGATCGGCTGCGGTCCTCATGCCGGCATCCTTGCAGCGCCCACCATCCCCGTGGGAAGAGGAGAGCGGTGTCAGAAGGGACTTCAACGGTTAAAACGCCCTACTTCCCCGGCCAGCGCGGCCTCTTCCTTCGCAGCTCATCTCGGCAGATAATGGACTTTGCCTCCTGACTTAATCTTTTGTAAATCTCTCTCCCTTAATTGCTTATCATCCGGAAACCTCGGAGTGAGCCAGGACTGACACTCCCCTCCATGTGATACAGCCGTCCTCTCCTTCCCTGCCACCCTCCTGCTGCCAGCATGCACCCAGAGCACCCAGCACACCCAGCACATCCAGCACACCCAGAACACCCAGCGCACCCAGTGCACCCAGAGCATCCAGTGCACCCAGAGCATTCAGTGCACCCAGCACACACAGCACACCCAGCGCACCCAGCACACCCAGCACACCTAGAGCACCCAGCACACCCAGCGCACCCAGCACACCCAGAGCATCCAGAGCATCCAGTGCACCCAGAGCATCCAGTGCACCCAGCATATCCAGCACACCCAGCATATCCAGCACACCCAGTGCACCCAGCACACCCAGTGCACCCAGCACATCCAGCACACCCAGCGCACACAGCACATGCAGCGCACCCAGTGCACCCAAAACACCCAGTGCACCCCTGTGCCTGCTCGCCTCCGTGCATGGCACATCGCAGCCAAAATCTGCGGTGGCACGAGCGGCACCAGCAGAGACCAGGGGCTGGTTTTCAACCTGCTCCTCCGAAGACGCTTGTCGTGAACAAAATGCCGGGAGGGTTTTACGGCTGCACTTCCCGTAAGCAACGCTGCTGCGTTCGCCATCAGCCATTGCAGCGCTCAGCAGCTCTCGATGGGAACTGAGATCGCAGCTCTCCCATTCGGTCCCCAAAACGAAAGGGCTCCGTTCCCCTCCCCACCGTGCCCCGGGTTCTTTCCGCCCGCAGAAGAGCAGCGGCCGCCGTCAGGAAGGCAGCACACGAGTGGCCCGGGGTAAGTCAGAGCCAGCAGGACCCAAACCGCCCCCGGTAGCGCAAGGGCTGCCTGGGGTCTAACTCGGGGCGCAAGCCTGAATTGAGAAGTCGATGTTCATGGGAGCTGGTGTGTCTTTCAATTAAAAATGCCTCTTACGGCAGCTGCGAGAAGCATTTTGTTCTCCCGGCTGTCGAAGGAGCAATCCCGTCCTGCGGAGGGAAGACGTCATGCGCTGGGAGGGTTGCTAAGCGAGCGGTTCCCTCCTTATGATGCACGACTTCATTACTCGGCTCCCTAAATGGATGTTACATATAAATGACATTTGCCTTAGAGCATATGAGCATCCCAAAATAGTGTGTGCGTTTCTGTGTTATTCGTACGGTTTTTCTGAAGAATGTCCCTATTGTCTGCTGCGTCTGCAGCGTCTGATGGCTGGAAACCGCTGCTTGGTGCTGCGCAAAACCCGTTTGTGGTGGGTGGGCTGCGGGGCGGGAGGGACGGGGAGCCCCGGGCCAGCCGAGCCGCGCTCAGGGTCCCAGCGGTCGGGGCAGCCCCGTGTGCGGGATGGGGCAGGTGGGCTGAGTGCTGCGGGGCACGGGATGCAACGCCGGTTCCTCTCTTGCTCGGATCATCTTTCTCTCCCTGCCTGGAATTTCCTCTTTCCTAATGCTTCGCTCAGTGGTTTCCTACCGGCCAAAAGCCCGAGGGGAAGAGCCTCTCGCCGCTGCTCCCCGGGGATGCTCGCAGACACGGCCCCGCTCCTGCGCGAGCCTCCCACCGCTGCGGGACTCCCGACCCTGGCGCCAGGCACCGCTCTGCCCCAGGGGCCCGATCCTGCCCGAGCCGCACCTTCCAGAGCCGCCAGCGGGAGCAGAGGCCACACGGAGGTGGCAGAGGGCACNGCGCTGCACTGAGAGCGAATCAAACCACCGTGGGATGTAGAAAAGACGCTTCAATTAAACACTAAAAGCATCGAGCTCCTTTCTGCTTGGGTAGGGCAGAGAAGGACTAAATGCCTCTAGACCACACGGAGGGAAACGCAGGCTATTAATTACAGTTGTTGTGTAGGCGCACGCATGGCAAACTCGGCAAATGACACCTTTCGTGTCGCGTTCGCTGTGTGAGAGCTGCAGCGTGGCGGCACGCTGCGCACGACAGGTGTGCAGAGAGCTTGAACCAAGCGCTGCAGTCGCGTGTGCTCACGTTTCCCGGGCAGCCGGGCTCTTACAAGAGACTCGGGGCTAATTCAGGTACCCAAACGGCATTACGGTGGCGAGGGAAAGGCGGCGCGTGGATCGGCTGCGGTCCTCATGCCGGCATCCTTGCAGCGCCCACCATCCCCGCGGGAAGAGGAGAGCGGTGTCAGAAGGGACTTCAACGGTTAAAACGCCCTACTTCCCCGGCCAGCGCGGCCTCTTCCTTCGCAGCTCATCTCGGCAGATAATGGACTTTGCCTCCTGACTTAATCTTTTGTAAATCTCTCTCCCTTAATTGCTTATCATCCGGAAACCTCGGAGTGAGCCAGGACTGACACTCCCCTCCATGTGATACAGCCGTCCTCTCCTTCCCTGCCACCCTCCTGCTGCCAGCATGCACCCAGAGCACCCAGCACACCCAGCACATCCAGCACACCCAGAACACCCAGCGCACCCAGTGCACCCAGAGCATCCAGTGCACCCAGAGCATTCAGTGCACCCAGCACACACAGCACACCCAGCGCACCCAGCACACCCAGCACACCTAGAGCACCCAGCACACCCAGCGCACCCAGCACACCCAGAGCATCCAGAGCATCCAGTGCACCCAGAGCATCCAGTGCACCCAGCATATCCAGCACACCCAGCATATCCAGCACACCCAGTGCACCCAGCACACCCAGTGCACCCAGCACATCCAGCACACCCAGCGCACACAGCACATGCAGCGCA
>VUYV01000156.1:737330-837491 GCA_008711295.1 Anarhynchus alexandrinus | reverse complement strand
GGCCCCGCTGGCTGCTCCCGCAGCGCCGGTGCGCAGGACGGCCACGCGCGGGGTCACCTCTGCGGGGGCATTGCCACCAGCGCCTGCCCTGGCAGCGACACGCGGAGTGGGTCGGTCCCCACGGGCTGCAGCCGCCCCGGCGGTGGGCGATGGGGCCTCGTGGGGCTGTGGGGGCCACGGGCGACCGTGCGGCTCTGCGAGAAATCGCACCACGCCACGGACAGGTTTTGGTGAGTCGGGTTTGTGCCTACAACACTCCCAGCCCCGCCACCATCCTTCTCCACTCCCTGTGCCTCCGGCTGTGGCACTGCGGGGGGACACAGCCACTGCCCTCCCCATCTTCCCGGGTGGATTCATAGGGTTCCCCAGCCCGGGACCCCCGTGGACCTCCCCAAAACCCAGCGCGGGGCACATACATCCCTGCGGCTGCCGTCGGGCACGTCCCGTCCCCTCGCACGCCCCAGCGAGTGGCAGAGGCGGTGCCCGGCACAGCTCCTGCCACGCTGCCGTTCCCTCCCCTGGGCTCTGCCGGGACGGTTTCAGCTCATCTGAGCTGCGGGCAGCGGCGATGCCGTGGGCAGCCGCAGCCACCCGGGGCTCCAGCACCCCCATGGACTACCCTGGAGGTGGCTTTTCCACTCAGGGCCACCCGATCTCCTTTAATAGCTGCCAACCTGGGCCCAATAAGAAAAGCTCTGGAAGGGCTCAAAGGCAGACTTGAGCAGCTCCCCCGTCCCCGGCGGGTCCCCGAGCGTGGTCGCTGTGCTCCCACGGAAAGGCTCTGCCCGCACCTCGAGGTGCCTCAGTGCTGGGGTGCCTGGCTCCCCGCTGGCATCCTCGGGGCTCATAGCCCGGAGGACCCTCTAAGCCCAAACTTTGCAACCAACCAGCTGCCCCACACATGAGAGGGGTCACCCCCACAGAGCAACAACCCGGGGTGCTGGTGGGAAGCTGCCTCGGGGCCGGGCTGGGGGCACTGCAGGGTGCTGGGGCCGGACACAGCCCTGACCCCACGGGGCGAGTTCCCCTTTGGGGTGGACAAGACCCAACACCGCCTGGGGACGGCCGTTCTGCACATCCCCACTGCTCCCGGGGCCACCGCCTCTGAGGCTGCCCGTGTCCCCCAGGACCCCCCGGCCGCCACCGTGCCCGTTGGGCTGGACACCCCCCGGCAGGGGAGCAGGCAGGGCTGGGGAGAGTGGGGATGGAGCGCCGAGCAGAGCTCCCCCGGCCCGGGGAGATGCTTTGNGGAGGGGGCACAGACACCCCGACACAGCCGCTACTCACGATCTGGAGGGGACGGACGGACATCAGGCTGTCGCTGTTGTGGCTGTTGGACCAGGAGTCCCAGCGCGGGTAGTCCCCCTTCTCCAGCACAAACTGCTCCCCGGCGAAGGCTTGCCGCTCGAAGCCCAGCCACCTGCAGGACCAGAGCGTCGGGGACGGCACGGCCACCCACGCGCAGGGGGAGCACCCCAGCACGAGGCAGCGCTGCAGGGGGATGCACTCCCTGTCCCGTCCCCCCCCGACCCCAGGGCTGGTCCATCCTCCACACCCCGGACTTACGGGCCAGACTCCACCTGGATGGAGCCCACCTTCTCCAGGTCTTTCTCGGTGATGTTGGGGAGCTCCTCCGTCAGCTCGCACTTCTTCCCCTGGAAATTCTCCAGCTCATAGATGGTGATCTAAGGCGGGGAGAGATGCCATCAGCTGCTGCTGCTGCTGCTGCTGCAGCCATGTTGCACCAGTGCAGGACCCCCCATGGCAAACACAGGCAGCAGCAGCAGAGCAAAGCGGTCCGGCCACATCCCCTCCATCCCTGCCACCCCGCGCCGATGTCGCTCCTCTCCTGCGGCACAGCCGGATCCCGCCACGTGCCTCTGCCCCGACAGACAGCTCCTGGGCTTCACTCTGCAGCCACGTACGGGCCAAAAATGTTTGCTCGGTAACACAAAAACTGATATTTCACCTGTGACGGGCTGAAAACAAGTTGACCGGCTCAAACACAGCATCGAAAATGCAGAGCGTTTGTGCTAAGAGACCTCTGGGGCCGTGGGCTGCGGTGTCGCGTCCCCAGCCCGGTCACAGCCCATCCTTTCCCTCTCACTGCTCCCTCCAGATCCATTCTTTCCCCCGGCCTGGCCTGGGAGGTGCTCATTTTTCAGCGTTTTCATCTAAACCTTCCCAGGTGCAGAGACCACAACACCTCCCCGGGACCTCCCGCTCTCGGCAGAGCCCCGAGGCTGAGCTGCGGGATGAGTTCGAGCCAGCACCAGCGGCTGCAGCACGGCAGGGAGCAGGGTTCGGGGGGACCGGCACAATTCGGGGACCAGGAGGGTCAGGCCGGTGACCAGGCTGCACCCCCAACCCCTGCCCTAAAGGGGTCCCAGCTGAAACCCCTGAGCCCGGGACGAGGGCAGAGCCTCCTGCAGACACTGCATGATGGGGGGTACCAAGGGATGGGGAGAGGGTACCAAGGGATGGGGAAGGAGTACCAAGGGATGGAGGTGCCACCCATGGTCCTCAGGAACTTCTTTCCACCCCAAAGCGATAAGCAGCCCANCTGACGCTGGCCACGCGATCCTGGAAGCCGTGGGCCCAGAGGCTGGGGACGTCATCGTCCACGATCTCCATCTTCCGCCCGGTGTAGCCCGCGTTCTCAAAGAGGTGGATCTTGTGGTCGGGGCTGTCCTGCAAGAAAGCCCGGGTGAGGGGCTGCCCTGCCCTGCGTGCCCCCAGCCCCCCGAGAGCCCCCCAGCCTGGCGGTCCCCATCGCCGTGGCCGTGCTGCTTCTCCCGGGGGTTGGGAGGTGGGGGGCACAGACACCCCGACACAGCCGCTACTCACGATCTGGAGGGGACGGACGGACATCAGGCTGTCGCTGTTGTGGCTGTTGGACCAGGAGTCCCAGCGCGGGTAGTCCCCCTTCTCCAGCACAAACTGCTCCCCGGCGAAGGCTTGCCGCTCGAAGCCCAGCCACCTGCAGGACCAGAGCGTTGGGGACGGCACGGCCACCCACGCGCGGGGGGAGCACCCCAGCACGAGGCAGCACTGCAGGAGGGTGCACTCCCTGTCCCATCCCCCCCCCGACCCCGGGGCTGGTCCGTCCTCCACACCCCGGACTTACGGGCCAGACTCCACCTGGATGGAGCCCACCTTCTCCAGGTCTTTCTCGGTGATGTTGGGGAGCTCCTCCGTCAGCTCGCACTTCTTCCCCTGGAAATTCTCCAGCTCATAGATGGTGATCTAAGGCGGGGAGAGATGCCATCAGCTGCTGCTGCTGCTGCTGCTGCAGCCATGTTGCACCAGTGCAGGACCCCCCATGGCAAACACAGGCAGCAGCAGCAGAGCAAAGCGGTCCGGCCACATCCCCTCCATCCCTGCCACCCCGCGCCGATGTCGCTCCTCTCCTGCGGCACAGCCGGATCCCGCCACGTGCCTCTGCCCCGACAGACAGCTCCTGGGCTTCACTCTGCAGCCACGTACGGGCCAAAAATGTTTGCTCGGTAACACAAAAACTGATATTTCACCTGTGACGGGCTGAAAACAAGTTGACCGGCTCAAACACAGCATCGAAAATGCAGAGCGTTTGTGCTAAGAGACCTCTGGGGCCGTGGGCTGCGGTGTCGCGTCCCCAGCCCGGTCACAGCCCATCCTTTCCCTCTCACTGCTCCCTCCAGATCCATTCTTTCCCCCGGCCTGGCCTGGGAGGTGCTCATTTTTCAGCGTTTTCATCTAAACCTTCCCAGGTGCAGAGACCACAACACCTCCCCGGGACCTCCCGCTCTCGGCAGAGCCCCGAGGCTGAGCTGCGGGACGAGTTCGAGCCAGCACCAGCGGCTGCAGCACGGCAGGGAGCAGGGTTCGGGGGGACCGGCACAATTCGGGGACCAGGAGGGTCAGGCCGGTGACCAGGCTGCACCCCCAACCCCTGCCCTAAAGGGGTCCCAGCTGAAACCCCTGAGCCCGGGACGAGGGCAGAGCCTCCTGCAGACACTGCATGATGGGGGGTACCAAGGGATGGGGAGAGGGTACCAAGGGATGGGGAGGGAGTACCAAGGGATGGAGGTGCCACCCATGGTCCTCAGGAACTTCTTTCCACCCCAAAGCGATAAGCAGCCCAGGCTCCCGACACCTCTTTACCCCATTTGCAGGGTCTGCTCCCCCCTCCAGCCTTCCCCGGCCAGGAGCAGCTTTTCCCGGCGTCCCGAGCTGCGGGAAGGGCTGAAGCCACTGTGACACCCAGAGCTGATTTACCCCTAACTGGCCTACGAGTGTAAGAATTACAACCTAAAAAAAATGCCCAGGGCGTTTCACTGCTCAAACCTACAGCTGATCCCCGCCGTGACGGGATACTTTATCTCCCGGATTAAACCGCCGCGCAGCTGCACCCCAGGCCGCCAGGCAAATGGACGTGGCAGCCGCAAACGCAGCGTCTCCCCCTGCCAGGCGGCAGCAAACCCCCCGGCCGAAGCCTCCCTCCGCAGCCCCGCGCGAACCAGCTCGGCGGGCGAGGGGCAGATTTATCAGAGCGGTGACACTAATTATCAGAGCGGTGACATTAACACGGTGCCGCAGCAGGAGAGCCGGAGGCCGTTTGCTTCCCCAGTACAACCCGCAGTGCTCTCAGCCTGGTGCACGCACGCTGCAACGCACGGTGACCTGCGGCGTCACCCAAAGTCCGTCCGTAACCAGTTGCCCCCAGTATACCTTGTAATTGCCAGCTCGCTCGCCAGCACCCTCCCCGGTCGCCATCTGCTCGGGGGGACTTTGCTGCTCAGTCATTGTGCCTGGAAAACCCAAGTTGCAGGAGGTTAACACAGCATCGCTCTCACGTGAGGTATCAGCCTTTACGTTATAAAGCACTTCATAAAACACAGAAGATGAAGCTGGCACGGGGGCAGGTGGCAAAAGTTAACACAGTTCCCCCGAGTGCGGCGGCTATAAATCCCCCGGGACGTGCAGGGCTAGAAGGATGCACTCCGTTATCCATCCTCCTCTCCCTCCTGCGCGTGGGCCCTGCATCCTCCCCCAGGCATCACCGCGGGGCCGGAGAGCCCCTGCCCCAACCGAGCCATCTTCCAGGCGACGCGGCGCCCGCTCTGAGCCCGGGCAGCTCGCCCGGTGGCTCAGTTCAACTCCTGTCTAACAGCCTGGCCCGTGTTTCCAGCAGGAATTCGCCAGGTTCCAGCTCCCGGCCGCAGACATCTTTCCCCGCTAACATAAACCCGACGGCTCTCCCTCGCTCCAGCATCCCCGGGGGGGGGGCGGCAGACCCCGGCAGCGGAGCCGCCGGTCGGACGGCAGCGAGAGCCCCCTCCTCGCTCTCCGGGAACGTCCCGCAAAGTTCCCCCTCGAAAAGGAAACCCCGTCGGAACGCGCCTCCCCCGCCTGCCCTCGCCCCGCCAACGCGAGGGGTTGTCGAGAGGTTAATAGGAGGCGAATAAAAGAAACCGAGTTTGACCGGCGTCCTTAATCAAAACCTCGCCAAGCATCAGCAAAACAGTCGCTGTAGCGAGACCTCGACTCAGACATGCTAATTCTCTTTTAAAGCCCCTTCCAGTCCAAGCAGTGCCGCCGCTACCTCTCCCGGCGTGGTTCCGCTCTGCCGGCCGGCGCGGGCGGCCCTGCTATTTATGGGTTGCTTCTGAACAGAACAGCACATTATTTGGACGCTGATACAGCAGCTGCGTCCACTGAATTCCATCCATGAGATTTCATCTCAATAGCGCGGGCTCGCAGCGTGCTATGGAAACGTTATTCAGATTTCTCCCGGCCGTCCCTTAAAAATGTGCCACTCGATTTACAGAAGATTAACGTCGAAAATCGCATCAGCACGTTCACGCTGCTTCTTGCCAGGTTCTCTGGAAAACTCTCCCATCAGCAGTTAACGGGGGGGGTTTAGCCTGGAAATCAAGTACAGCGCAACGCAAAAAAAACCCCATGCAAAATATTTACAGCTCGTTTGGGCTCGAGCGCAAGACGAGGCGGGGGGGCTCCGCTGGGAGCATGGCGGGGGATGGGGGCAGCTGGGACCGCGGCAGGAGGGCGAGACCGGCGCTCAGGATTTGGGGTCTCGCCTTGGCTTTGACCCTTATCGGGAATGTTATGTCCATCGAGTCCCTTTGCACTGCAGTTCTTCTCTCCGCCCCGCCGGGAGCGCGCCTGCACGCTGCCCTGGGCACACGGAGACCAACAGGGTCTTTCGGGAGCCGAGCGCCTCGTACGTGGGCTCATCCCTCGTTACAGGGACGATCTAACGGGGGGGAAGTGCAGTCCCTCCGCCCCAGGTGCCGAGCTGAGGGCATTTCACTTTGCTGAGAGTGGGCCCCATCCCCTCTTCTTTGGGGAACACTGAGCCACGTTCAGCCCCCGCACACCCCACTCCAGGGGCTCTTGCAGCGTTTTCTCCCCGCTCCAAACCGATAACTACACACGACACATTTCAAAATCACACAAAATCACCAAAAAGCCACTCCACTTCGCCAGGCCGGACAAACTCGGAGTTTGTCTAATTGGGAGACGGCCAGAGACCTGTCCCGTCCGCGAGCGCACCCGATGGAGCTCTCTGCGGCAATTTGTGGTACCACACCCCACGTTAGAGCCGTTCGTGGTGAAGCTCTTCACCCCCGTCCCATCCCCAACGTACGGCGGCGCTGGCGGTGTCCCCGGGGAGGCTCAGCCGCAGCACAGAGTGGGACGAGCCGCGGGGGCCATGCCCCAAACCCGGTACGACAGAGACGACCCACATGGTGCCGGCGGTACCGCTGCGCCCCAACAGACTCTTTCCCATCGCCGCCCGTTGCTGCAGTTTCTGACGAAGGACGAGAGAAATCACCTCCAGAGGAGCTTTGCGGTTCGCCATGGGAGCACAGGATGCTGAGCAGCTCCAAGGAACGGGGTCCGGGGTGGGACGAGGTCTATCACAGTGTACAGCTGAACGCGCAGCGCAGTGCGGCGCAACGGGAGCGCGTTTGTCGTCGTTATTCCAATGGCATCTGTACCCACAGAGACCCCAGCGCGGACCGTGCTCTGATAGAGCCCATTCTTGTTGCAGCTCCTCTTCACATTTTCATCTTTTCTCCGAGTACGAAGCGGCTTGGCTGTAAAACAGAAAAGCACTTCTGTACAGAAGGAGGACACAAAGGAGACCGTGGAATGGATTAATTTGTCTCTCTTACCAAACGCAATAGCGTCTGTTTTCAACAGATTAGAAAGGCAGAATTTTCCTCGCCAGCGTCCCCATTACACTTCGCTCTGCAGTGGCTGCAGTCCCCGCGAATACGCCTTTCCCAAACCCCCGCAGCTCCCTCGTTGATAAGGCAATTGCAAAAACACGACAGAAGGGGCACTAGATCTCATCGATTTGTCTTCCGAACAGAACTCAATTTCCTTTTGCTGGCAGCCTCTTAAAATCCCTTTGAGAAATGCTTACAGAATAGTGTTAGAAAATAGATTTTTTTCCTCATATCTGGTAAAGCTAAACTAGAATGGTAATTGTACAATACAATACACAACAGCCAGAATATGGTTATTACTTCGGAAACTACGTAGTACAAATACTACGTAGTACAAATATTTTCTGTAGAACAATATAGTTATTGTGACCCATATTTACCTATTCCATAAGGCTCTGCAGAATGGTATAAATTTTAATCTATATGATAGCTCCTTTAAAAGCAGGCTTGATACCATCACGTTTAATATGGAAAGAGAAAAAACCGTAAGCCATTAGACCTCGTCTCTCCTCCTTCTCCAGCCCCCCCAGAAGAATCACAAGTTCTTTCAGACGGTGTTTTGGCAAGGATGCCCTGGGCTGAGGACGGCCATGGGAGCGGGGGACACGGGGGGCCGGGTGTCCTCAGGAGCGCATCTCCAGCCCCACCTCAGAAGGGGTTCCCACCGCTCACCCCTCCGCTCCCATCGCTGCAGGCAGCACTAGGTTGGACCAGAGGCTCCTGGACCATGCAGTCCCCGGTGAGAGGTCTCAGAACACCGTGTCCCCAAAGCCACGTTAAAGCTCCACGGGGGCTGGTTCCTGCCCCCAAAGCCCTGTCCTCCTCAAAAGCTCACCTTTGCTCCTTTAAGCCATGTGAGGATGTAGGAAGAACAACCGACAGCTCTCACGAGCGCAGAGCTCCAGTCGATGAGGAAAGCAACCTGTGCTTCTCCTTCACAGCGTTTCTGTTCGAGGACAGCAAAACCTCCCCCTGCGGCACTCGCCCCGGCGGCAGCGCCTGGGGTGACGTACCCAACGCATCCTTCACCCCCTGGGCCCCGGGGGGGCTGCGGACTGCTTTGCTGCCTCTACACCATGGGCTTGCACGAGCGTCCTTCAAGAAGGCGAAGACAGCCATCTCTGGCCAACAGCATCTTCTTCACGCGAGCACAGTTTCGGTGACAGCACTGTGCTTTTACTGGAATAGTGTGTTCCCCTCTCAGGGGCTGGTGCGGCACCAGCAGTACCCGCGCTGAAAACACGGCTCCAGGAGCTTCTCCACCGGGATGCATCTTCTGCGGAGGAGCCACACTGCGAGGCAGCGTGCTCCGCTCCCCAGCTCCTGGCAGAACAAGCCAGCCCAGGGGAAAGCGTGGGGTCACTGTTCCAAGCCAGGTACGTGCACAGTAGGTGACCAGCAAACCCCTTCCACCACACACTGCCATCTCCCAAAATCATAGAATGGTTTGGGTTGGGAGGGACCTTGAAGATCATCGAGTTCCAACCCCCCTGATTTGATGTTAGGAAGGAATTGTTGCCTGTGCGGGCGGTGAGCCCCTGGCGCAGGTTGCCCCGAGAAGCTGTGGCTGCCCCATCCCTGGAGGTGTTCAAGGCCAGGTTGGACGGGGCTTGGAGCAACCTGGGCTGGTGGGAGGTGTCCCTGCCCAGGGCAGGGGGTGGCACTGGATGATCTTCAAGGACCCTTCCAACCTATACCATTCGATGATTCTATTTAGATGGTATTTGTCTTAGAACTGCCCCCATCCCCACTAAGCTATTTTGGTATATCAGCTCTCCATGTAACGCTTTGACATCAAACCACATCCTCCGTCTGATACCCCAGACAGGAGGCGTATTTCGGCGCGTTTGCCCAAGTCCTAAAGGTTATAAACCACCTGGTGCTGCTGTGCCAGATGAAACGGGCGATTAACAGTCTGTGTTCATAAATCTGGCACACAGTGCGCTTAACAGTTTGCCAATAATTGTTTGCAAACAAATAACAGGGTGAAGCGAACTTTTGTGCAAGCGGAAAGGAGCATGCGGTGGGGGTAATTCCTATAGGGCCACTTTATAAGAAGGTTTCAGACTTCAAAGGCTGAAGAACCGAAACGTCGCCTCTTTCTCTGCAGGAAGTAAAACCAAAGCAGCAAACCTCTGAACAGCTTCGGACTCAAATTAAAGCTCCAGAGACCTTAAAAAAGTGAATCTACAAACAGAAAAATGAAAAGGAAAAAATCCGCAACTGGGGATTCCAATAAAAAGCAGCAGAATGTCCGTGTAATCCCCAACGGACAAAGAAAAACAGAGGGAGGATTTCTGCTAATAATGAGAGAAGCGCAATCAGAAAAGAAGTATTTCTAAATTCCACAAACCATGTACTTTCACTTCTGACAAAACCATTACTCTACTGATGCAGCTTTTTAAGCAAGCAGAAAAAAAAAAAGCAGCTTGTAACAGAAGGGCCGAGGGCACTGTGCTCCACGGGGAGCGTCGGGATCCCCATCGCAGTCGCCGGTACTCGTTAGGACAAGAGCTGAAACCCACTCCCCGGCACGTTCCAGTAATTAATGAAAACACATACCTGAAGAGAGCGCTGAAGCTAAGAGCTCACTGCCATCTCGTACTAACAGCAGAAAAAAGTAGGTGGCAACAAAAGTAAAAGCGTTAAAAAATTCAAAGAAGCATTATTTGGAATTAAAATAGAATTATATAAAGTGTATTACAGTACGTTCTATCATTTAAGAAGTAATAATATTTATATATCTTTTATTACATAGCGATAACCCGAAGAGAAGGAAGTATTTAATCCATATACAATATAAAGAAATGACAGAGCAGAAAAAACACTTTCCCATTCAACAACATTCTAAAGATGCTTTTTAATTAGACATTTAAGCATTAAACATTTCTCAGTAGTAGGTTAAACTACTAAATACAGTAAGTTTCAGTGCATTGTCCAAGCAGATGTGGAAATGCATACACATTCAAAGGGCTTTGTGGAAACCTAGTATTAATCCCCTCAGTTTCCTCAAACACAGAGCAAACACTGCACTTACAGAATTTCCGGCCTTCATTTCTTAGACCAAAAAACCAGTAAATCCTCCAACTACGGGTAACGCAACACTGCCAACCTGCCGAGTTCGAAAACCAAGCCTGTGTAAATATTCTCGTCAGCAGGGGGAATTCACCTGATTTCTAGACGCTGGGTAAAGTAAGCCCCGCTCCATCTGCTGAGGAAAGCAATCACCATTCTCCTCTCCCACCCGCGACCGCCGCGGCTCGGGGCTGAGCGGGGCTCGGGGCTGAGCGGGGCTCGGGGCTGAGCGGGGCGCGTGTCCCACGGGTGTAACACCAACGGTACCGCCCTCGAGCGCTGCCGTTAAAAACTATCCTGAAAAACTATCCCGAGAGACACATATGCAAAGCTTATCTTAGAGTCGCCTTTTCCACCAACATCTGAAGAAAGGGGAAGAAAATACACGCAGCATTTTAAAATTAGCTAAGAGTAGCTCTTTCACAGTCCGGTGGAGCGCGGCCCATCGGCAGTCCCTCTCCCGGGGTCAGGAGCCGCACAGAACGCAACGCCTGGCACAAATCTCGGGTGATCCTTTCTTAATTGGTAGCAGAAGAGGCCTTAAAACTGTAATGGTGGCAACAGCTCTGATGTGAAATAGGGCAAAGCAGCAAGTAAGGATTTTTTTACATAAGGGAAACGTATTCATTTCATCTCCATTAAGTACCGGGAGCTGCCATCAGAGCTAAATCTGGGAGAGCGCGATACGCGCATATGGGACTTGTCTCCTGACATACTGCTGTTATTCCCCGTGAGCAGACTGGGGCGAAAAATCACCTCGGCTGAGACTCCTCCATGAGAAGAATTGGCACATGGTTTTGGCAGCTACAAGCTCGACAGAGCGCAGGCCAGGCACGCCGCTCTGCCGAGCGGGCGCACCGTCGTGGTCACCCCACGTAAATCACGCTTTCCCAAACGNAAAAAATAAAAAAAAAAAAAAAGGAAAATGAGTTGAAGTGCTGGTGCTTTATCTTTAATACGTAGAGAAGCCCATCAGCAGGACACGGGAAGTGCAACGCAAGAGCAGGATCTGCCCCCGCTCCAGCCCCACCGCTGCCCCACCGCCCTCCGGGAGGGCACCGGGGGAGCAGAGCCCCCCCCACCTCGCTGCGTCCCAACACGAGTCGAGAGGAACACTGACCCGACACAACAGCCTCTCTCGTCGGGCTGCGTCTGTAAAGGGTTACTGAAAAGAGCACTTATTTGGGGAAAGAATAAAGTATGTCTTAAATGGACATCTTGGTTGATATTTCAGACTCTGTATTGAAAGATATTAACATATTTGAGATATTAGTGATATTCATAACACCCGTGTTACGCATGAGATACCTATACCGCTATTATAACATCGGTCTTACCAAAAGAAGAAAAGTAAATCATCAGAGAAACTGAAGATCACATTTAGGTTATCCCACAAAATCAGCATAAAAATAAAAACTTAAACCTGGTATTTACAGATTAACGAATAAAAATATGAAGTGGGACTATCCAAACTGCTATTAAAGTGACATTCAACAATTAACTGGAACCCTGATATGAGTGTAACATCCTCCCTCTTCCCTTCCTTTTTTGTTATAAAAACAGTATTTACATTTTTTTATTTTTTGAAAGAGAACTGGTTGACATTATTGCTTGATCCTTTTTTAGGAAAGACATTCCAATGAAGCAATTATTCCACATGCTGACAAAACACAGAATATACCATTTCAAGAGTGACAAAAGTTAACATTTTGTTCATCTAAAAATTATATTTGTCTGCTGGGTCAGCAGATCACATGTAAATATAAGCCAATCAAAAATACATTTTACAAAAAAATAATCAAGTTTCCTTTTTCAATATGGCAGTAAACAGAATTTGTTCTTTCACTCTCACCTTCCACAAACTTCCTTCTAAATAGGAGCTTACTATTTTTTCACAAAAAAAGATAAATTTGATTAAAATTGTTATTTTCATAAGCAAACACAAAGCCCAGCCTTACACCTGACGTGTCTACCACAAGTCGTACTTTTGAGCTGCTGAACACCTATGCAGGAACGCAGTCTCTGTTCAACAGCGCGGGGACTTTCCTGGCGCTCAGCTCTCCACCGCCAAATATTTCCATCTTTCAAGACTTTCTGAGGCGCTATGAGCCACCCGTTCCTCTTCCAGGCGGGTCTAAAGCGATTATCCTCCCGTATCCGAGAAGGTACAGCTTTGTATTTGACTATGAATATGAAGCAGCTTTCTCCACGAGACAGGAAGGCACCATGCACATAGCAGTTGAGGCAGGAAGCAAACAGCAGCAACATGACGTGTGAATTTTAGGTTCAGATGAGTTAAGGCTTCTGTTAAACTTCTTTATCTTCTTCTAGTTAGAATCACTATCTGGAAAATAAAACCAGAAGCAATTGAAGTAATGGTAGGACATGGTCAAGAAAGCAGTCAGCCCCCTCGCGGTGTCTGTAAGAGGAAAGCCCCCCCCCAAACGCACCCACGGTACTGTCACAGTCACAGCTTCGTCTCCTCCTATTTAATGTGCCACATGCTCAAGAGCTGCCCAGAATGTGCCCCTCTGCTCTGCCCTGGGGAGGCCACATCTGGAGCACTGTGGCCAGTTAGGGGCTCCCCGGGTCAAGAAGGACAGGGAACTGCTGGAGAGGGTCCAGCAAAGGGCTACGGAGATGATGAGGGCACTGGAGCATCTCTCTGCTGAGGAAAGGCTGAGGGACTTGGGGCTTTTCAGTCTGGAGAAGAGAAGACTGAGGGGGGATCTCATCAGTGCTCATCAGTCCTTAAAGGGAGGGTGCCAGGGGGATGGGAACAGTCTGTTTCCAGTGGTGCCCAGTGACAGGACAAGAGGGAATGGGCACAAACGTGACCATAGGAAGTTCCATCTCAACCTGAGGAGGGCCTTCTCTCCTGTGCGGGTGGCAGAGCAGTGGCAGAGGCTGCCCAGAGAGGTGGGGGAGTCTCCCCCTCTGGAGCCATTCCAAACCCGCCTGGACGCCGTCCTGTGCCACTGCTGGAGGTGCCCCTGCACTGGCAGGGGGTGGCACTGGGGGAGCTCCAGAGGGCCCTTCCAGCCCCCACCAGTCTGGGATTCAGTGATACTGCAGAAACAACACACACCAAGGTTTTCAAAACATGTGCAATCCTCAGAGTGCTGTTAAAATAAAATAATCTGCAGAGAATCAGTGAAGCTGGTATCACCTGTGGATGAAAACTTCACTCCTACAGAAACTGCTCTGCCTCTGCACTGAATTACTTCACGTTCCCGGGTGCAGGCTTCACGGTAAGTCTGCTTTAACGTTTCTGCTTACAGAGGTGTTATACCGACACAGTAAGGAAACACTTCCCATGCGTGTGTTTATCACTGCACACTTTCACTTCGCAAAGCCCCTCTTTCTGTCAAAGTACCTTTTCAAACCTGATTCTCATAATGGCTCTGTCTCTTCTTCGATTTCAGCTCCTTCAGCCACTGAGGAGACGTTTCTTCTGACCTAAAATGTAAAAAAATACTCTTTATTCTTTAATTATGAAAACTCATTACAGAAACAAAAAAAAAAGAAGAAATAGACAATCTCCCCGACAGTCTTGGGAAGCCGACTTGTCTTATTTTTTTCTTCCACCAAAATGAGCATTAGCATCTTTCTGGCACTGGTGAAGTCTCTTACCTGTCCTCCTTCTCTACGCTGGAGGGCAGCAGTCTGCCACCAGGAGTTCCAAGCTGCAGTTGCGGTTTAGGGGATTTGAACAGCTGAGCAGAACTTACTTCACCAGCACCCTCAGACTCCTGTCTTTTCCGCAGTTGGGCCTAAATATAAAAATAAAGAAAAGGGTTCCTTTATATGCCAGCAGTCAGGCTTTTTTTTTGAATGCAAAACAAATCACGCTGATTTATACAAACAAAAAAAATCCATGCCCGAAATCAGTGAAGGGAAACCTATGCAGGTTTGAAAGCACCTTTGCTATTGCAAAGCTATTTTTTCTCCATGTCACTTCGGATTTCCAGCCAACAGTTAAAAATGAGAAAAATAACTGCAAGGTTTTTTTGCGCATCACACCCACACCCCACAAACAACATTGCCGTCTTCGGCAGAATTTCCTGGCTCTACTCCTAGAGAGCACCGGCAGCTTCTGGAGCGGTGTGACCCTCACCCGACGTGTCCTGCCCAGGCTCACCTTGAGAACAGCGTGGTCCATCCCTGGGAACACGGGGAGTCTCTGAGCGTGTACAGAAGGCGATCTCGCAGTATGCTGTATCTTTTCTTCCTCATCAGAATCTTCTTGTTGCATAGTTTTCTTCTCTTCTAATTAATTGTTTAAAAAAAAAAATAGCAGAGGGGAAAAAAAACCCCTTAGTCAGCACGCTTTTCATCTATACCTTGTTCTAAACCTCTCCTTCCATTCAAAAGCACATTAAGAGTAATATTAACACACCACAGGACAGAGTTCAATGCTTCAGTAGTGATCAAACCAACAAATACACTCAGTGCTCAGCAACAGAAAGATTTCTTGCTGACAGAGATGAGGGAGCAGAAGGTACTCCTAATTTAATGAACGTTGCTGCTTCTGAACACCTCAGTTGATTATAGAACGTGAGATTAATTTAGACTGGAAGAGGCACCTGAAAGTTATCTGGTCCACCCCCTGCTCTTAGCGGGGCTTTGCTGCAGAGAGGCAGAGCAGCAGGAGCCGGCGCGCTGCAGGGAAAGACGCGGTGGCATGGTTGCCCTTACAGCCCCCGCGTCCTTAGTTGGTAACTACACTCCACTTCCAGCTCAGCATCGCTTATCAAGGGAAGTCTTCAAAACATTTTAGGTCTGTTAGACCTGCTCCAAAACTACCACCACACAGATAACCATCTTTCCATTGATTAGGCGGCTACACAAGAGATCAGTCTGATCACACACTCTTCTCTATATTCGTAGGCTTTTAGGGAAAACAAATGGCAGGTCACAAAACTGACTTTTTAAGAGCGCCCCTCCGTTACAAAAACCTCACCATCCTCTCTACAGAACAGGCTGCAACACCCGGAATTCCTCTGCTCAGGGAATATCACAAGGGTACCTGCAGCGTGGATCACCACAGCACCAAAGGGCTGCAGGTACTCCATCTCGGCTCTGTGAGCGCGTGCACCAAGCCGTTCACTCGCTCCCAGCGCGGGATTATCCCTGCCCCACGCCTTTCCTTACCGCGCCCTAAGGAACAGGACACACCAGGTGGGGACGCTTTTAATAGAGTGGGTTTGAAGGAGTTGATTTGCCCTTAACTAGGCCTCTTTAGTGCTGTACTACTTACGGATGCTAGAAAGAAACAATATTTATGACAACCTGTAGAATACGAACAATTACAGTTGCTCTTATCAATAACACACAGGCTTAGATATGAAGAATGTGCTGGAGAACGCATCCAACCGTCGCAGCTTCTAAACGCAGTATTTTCTCAGTGAGCCAAATTCTCTTAAATCAGCAGCCAGAAGCTAAAGGAAATTGCACCAAAGCTCTCCTTCGCCCTGCTCTGCTGTAGGTCTGGCTGCCACGGCTTCCCTCGCTCCAAAGGCTCCAAGGAATGGAGGGGAAGACTCGACTGGGAGGATGATCCCGAGGTGGGAGAAGCTGTTGTTAAACCTTGATGCAACTTCAGCTACGTTATACCATTTAGAAATTCTCGCCCTCACAACCAAGTTGATTACGGGAAATTATTTCAGATAGTTGAGGGATACCTGTGGAATCTTTAAACATCCAGGTATTATCTGCTTCTTCCGTCAAAGAAAATCTGTTTTCAAACTCCAGCCCTCTGCTTCTTCTAAGAGAGTGGGAAATAGGAGCCCGACGGCGTCTCTTTTTGCTGAGCTGTACCCGAGTTTTCAGCGCACTGGAGTCCAGAACAGTGGTTTGCTATAAAAAGAAACAAAGCTTTTATTTTTAACCAGTCTGAAAATAAAAATCATCTCCTCCATAATGATTTCCCAACCTACTTTAACGCATTAACCCATTCAGTTTAATTGAACTAGATATATTAGCCTGATTATTCTTCTTGTCGTAACTTAAAACTGTATTAAAGAGAATTTATGATGAGGATATGCTACACTGTGGCTAACCGGGTGCACTGCTGGTTCTTTGATCTCTCTTGGCTGTGGCTGTCTAATCTGCATGAATTCTTTTTCCTAAATTAATAAAAAAAATAACTGCAATAAATAGGATTTTGGTTCCTAAAGTGTTTCAAGAACACAGACCTTGCTAGCTAGTCACAGCTGAAGGCCAATAAGAAGATTGGTATCTAAAGAGAGCAACTACACAAAATTGTCTATTTCATTGTTCTGCCGGGTTGCCATCCACAGAAATTTCAAGCCGCTCGCCAGTAACAAGGGGACGGCAAGTTAAGTGTCACAGCATGCAGAAAATTTCTGTGATCGGTCATTTCAAACACACCTATCTCTGGGCATGACAGTAACATTTACAGAGCAAAAGAAGGAGCTGTAATTTATTTATTTAAAGCAATTTGTTGTGAGAGACTCTCCTGCCATCAGCAAACATCGCTGAGCCTCTTCTTCGGAGGATGTGGTGTTGTTTCTTTTCAAGAGATTTCAGGTCAGGAATAAAGTACTCATTAAAACAGCACATTGCCAGCCGTACCTGAAGGTGTTTCTGTTTTAGAGAGACACCTTTAGCTGCCCAGGGAACAGCACAACACAGGACCATCTCCACTACCTGCACAGCCACTGACGGACAGGGAGAAAACACCACCCGCACTGTTATGGGCTACTAACCCTTCCCTTACAGAGCCGAACGTGCACTTGGGACACGACTAACCCTTCCCTTACAGAGCCGAACGCGCACTTGGGACACGACTAACCCTTCCCTTACAGAGCCGAACGCGACACCCTGCCGAAGGACTGCTAACTGATACCACCGCCGAGGCACACGCAGTTAGGGATCCCAAAGCAACGACCACCAAACGTGGCCTCCGTCTCAGAGCCGGAGCGGGCTGGAAGACGAGCGCGGCCCCTGCTTTGGCAGAACCCAGGTTTCTGCAGTTCCCCGTAGACGGCAATGGCAGCAGAGAACGGAGCGGGCTGGAGGCTCTTTCCAAGAGCCCACGCAGGAAGCAGCTGCGATTTTCACAGTCAATCCTGCTGCACCAGACCAAACCGCCTGCAGCACAAACCTGCTCGCATCCTGCCCACGTTTCAGAGAGCAGTCTACTCCTCAGTTCGGAAGGCGTTATGGCACTTCGGCAGGCGAGGCAGCGTATCCCAGACCTTCCCAGCAGCTGCACCATCCCTTTCAGTTGGGGATTTTGCACTTACCAATATAGCTGCCATCAGATGTTATATAAAAAAGAGGTGCACCAAGTCTTACTAAAGAAAAAGCAGTACTTCCTCGATGCTGTACTGAAAATCTACAGTTGTGTTAGTGCTTTCAAAGAACACCAAACCTCATCTAACTGTGTATGGCCAGAAATTACTGTTTTCTTACTTACCAGCTGCAAGATTCTTAAGTATGCAAAAAAATCCTTTAAAATGCAATTGTAAGCTATTACAGAAAGAGACCAATTGTAAATAATAAAAATATTAGTAAGTGTGTTTATAGCCTTAAAACTGCACAGCTTATCGCACAGCAATCACTAGCTGTTTGTGTTATTTAATTATGTTTCCAGTGTTCATAGAGCCATTGAACTCTTTCGTTAGAGCTCACTGAGGAGCAGAAAGAGAAAGAGCAACTTTATGAAGCCACTGGCAGACATTACCAGGGGCCAACAGCTTTCTGGAATCTCTCGGAACCTAAGCATTACAGGAACTAGAAGAACTTCGTAGTTTTGATCTTAACCTTTTCAGGCAGGAAGCCAGCTGGGAAAATTCAATGTGATAAAGAAAAGGCAGAGGAAGACTTGAGTGCAAAGTTTCCAGAAGATACTGCTTCGCAGTAACAATATGGTTAACACAGAAGAACTTCCATTTCCCATTATGGTAACTTACATCAATGAAAGAGAAATCGGTGGCCTTTTCATCAGGGTATGTGTCTCCCGGAGGAGGTAAATCAGCCCCATCGGTAGAGTCCATGTCAGTGCTGGAACGGTCCAAACTTGTGCTCCTTTGGTCTTTGGAGAAGTCATGGTGATCAACCAGGGAGGCGGGTTCCGTTTGAGAGGACAGTGAGGACGGGTGGCTATTTGGAGGTTGCTTTCTTGTCGAAATGACATCATTTTCCGAGGAAGGAGATTCGGGCGCAAAGCTGCAAATTAAGAAAACAAAATCTATGAGACTTCAGGGTAAACAAATACATGCACGGAGAGTTTGGATCAGGCATACTCAGCAGATAATAAACAAAGGTAGAACTGAAACTACTGTTAAAGAAACAAAGGCATCTTTGGGGGCAGCAGGAACCAGCAGCAAGGGCGCGAATCACTTCATTATCGCAGCTTTTATCCACTCGGATTTACAGTGTATTGAATAATACAAATATGCAGATAAATTGTAAGAATTTGACTGGAACATGCTTTTATTGCTTGGAGGTTCTTTTCCCCCAGCACAAAGGCCCCTTCAAATACATACACGCAGCGAGATGAGGGAAATAGCGAGCTGTTTAAAAGCTGCCTAAATCTGCCCATTTGATATATAACAGCAGCAGACCTTACGCTTGGGCACTGTATACATTTTAAAACACTGCGAAGGGTAATACCCTGTTCGCAGGCCTCAGGCAAAGAGTAACCCTGAAAAGCTTCTCCTCCTTGCTCATCCAACACTGTCTTAAATCCATATAAATGCTTATAAATACAAAACAATAAATACTCTTCTACTGTAAGTGAATTCCTGCAGGATGCTACAAGCGACTTGCAACCCTTTCACAAGCACACCTTACAAACACCTCTGTTGTTCATGTCCCCATCTTTTCCCTAGGAGGGCACTTTTTAATATATGGATATTTTAAAAGTATATTTAGATTATATTTATTTTAATTGATATTCACCTATTATCAATATATTAATATATATGTATATTTTTATAGCAAGAGTAGATACAAAAACTGTATGCACACTTTTCTGAAATCACAACACGGCGGTGTATACGCGCCTGGACCTGAAGAAAACGGGAGTGTATTGGGAATGGCCACAGCCACCGTGGCAGCTCCAGCCGCAGGTGTGAGTAATTTCCACTTCACATGACTCCAAGGAAACTGAAGCATCTTCAGCAGCACAGAGGATTTAAACACTTTGGGATGCGATTTTTAGATGCCAATAAATATTAGATTTTTAAAAATTGCATCCCTTGTGTCCTGCCAGAAAGAAGCATTCCTGTTGGCGCTGTCCCGAGACCAGTAGCTCCTCCACTGGAGCTGTATTACATTTTGTTTTTCTCGTTGCCTCTCGTTTTGGTCCTTAATCGACAAAGAACACAAGCAACAGTAACCCAGCGAGCCATAATTGCCAAGATGTGAAAAAGGAGGGAGGACGTGGCCAGTTGAGGTGGATCAGATGCTATTGGGAGGTTCAGCGGTGTTTAAGCAACAGCAGGACCACGCAGGCGTGCTGTGGCCCATCCCTGCCCTCTGGACAGGCAGGAGGGCTGCTGGCTTCCGACTAGGTGACCCTAAAACATGCCAAGAGTGAGCTGGCGGGGAAGGGGACTAGAAGGGGGCAAGGGGAGGGCTGGGACTCACTACAGAAAGCTCTGCCGGGGAGAGGCTGAGCCGGTGGCCGGGCTGGGGACAGCGGCAGGGACAGATGCCCCGTGCTCCCCAACCACGCTCATCCGTAGCACGGAAAATAACCTGAGAGATGCCCAGGGGACTGCCGAAACGGTTCTCTCAACCGACCACTTCCCCAAGAGCTTCTCTTTTAACGCAGGGTATGTTTCGGGGGCAGCTGCCCAGCCGGCGGGTTTTACCTTTGGAGGATGCGTGGGGGAGCCGAGGGGAGAGGGGGGCAGCAGGCGGCCCCCGAATGCAGGGCTGGGGGGCAGAGACGTGCTGGGGTGCTCGGGGAGAGCGTGGGGGGCAGCGGGACCCGCACCCCAGTGGTGTGACGCTCCCAGTGTATCCCCAGGAACCCTCCCTTTGCCTAACTAACAGAAAGGAGGCGCAGCGTCAGCACTGGAAGCTGTACAGTTACGTGTCTCCCTTCGTCACGTAGATTGGAGTGTTCCTTTACGCAGCGGGAGACGGTAGGAAACACAGTAAGGCTCTACTGTCAGGAAAAACAGGGCTGTCCCGCTTCTCATTTTAGGAGGTTTTAGTTTAAAAAACAAACCCTGAAGTATTCAAGGTGTTCAGGGTTTTCTTCTCTGCTTAACAAGAGTCTTTTGTTGCTAAGCACCTTTTCTTGAGTAAATATCTAGGAAAACTGTCCTAAAAGCAAAAGAAATCTGAACATTTCTGTATGAATATCTGCACATTATTTTAAACAATAGACCTTAGCACTTGGTACAGTCCACAGCGATAGCAATCTTGGGAGGAAAACGCTCAGGAGTCTACTGTTGAATAACAACTTTCTATCAAGCTGCGGTACGTGATATAATTTCCAGCCTGGCAGAGCGAGCACTGCACAGAGGGTTTCCAGCACACCAGCAGGGTGAATGCCTCTTCCCTCTGTCAGCAGTGGGCCCCAGGATAATTAAGAAACGGTACTAATGAGCTCCAGGGGGAAGTTTTTTTCCAGTATTTTTGCTTCGAACGATACACAGTTAACTGCAGTGTTAGGCTTTAGATCCACTAGAATATGGAAGAATGGAGAGATGAAAGACAATCTGCAGACTTATCACCTTTCATGGAAATTAAAATTTATATTAAAAGGATCCTGACTGATTTGCATATCTCCAGAAAGCCTTTTCCCTTCTACATCCTACGGCTTCAGCCAATGCAACTCAGTGTACTTTTTCAAACTGAAATATCTGGGACTAAGAAATGATGGAAATACAGACGAATTTACACTGATTGGTGGTTTCTAACACACAAACCTTCCTAATGGATTCTCCTCCGGAGCTCTTGCACAATTACAGCAACGTTACACACTAAGCACTGTGGCACAGTTAATCACCAAACACGGCAAGGATGGCTTGAGTACAAACACTTTGTTACGCACAGTGGATTCTTTCCATCTGCACAGCAAATTAGGGGAGAAATTCCCTTCAGAATAATTCCAAATATTGGAATTTAAAACATGTTTTCAGTTCTCATAACTGAGATGTATTATGCATCTTTTTCTATTACTTCATTAGGATTTCAAGTTTTATGAGCATATCCATAAGCTCCCACCAATGTTCAGCAGGTGCCATCTACAGATACCTGCTTCTCTGAGAAACTATCCATCACGCAGTGCACACCATTATCACCAGAACGGTTATCACAAATATGTAATAAACTAAGATCGATCTTCACTTTCAATTGCAATTAAATTTAATTCATTTTAGCAAGACAGTGCTAAGAGGTCATAAAGAATGTGTTGCTTCATCATGTCAAATTAGGAGTCAAAAAGTAAAGGAATCCTGCCTTTTACACTGCTGGAGAGTTCGAATCAAGAGGCAGCTCTCACTGCGGCTCTCACTACGCAGGGCATCGCACAAGAAATAACCTCTGTTTAAAAATGCCCTTTTATCATGGAATCATAGAATGGTTTAGGTTAGAAGGGACCTTGAAAATCATCTCATTCCGCCACCCCTGCCCTGGGCAGGGACACCTCCCACCAGCCCAGGTTGCTCCAAGCCCCGTCCAACCTGGCCTTGAACACCTCCAGGGATGGGGCAGCCACAGCTTCTCGGGGCAACCTGCGCCAGGGGCTCACCGCGCTCATAGGGAAGAATTTCTTCCTCATATCTCATCTAAATCTCCCCTCTTCCAGTTTAAAACCATTCCCCCTCATCCCATGGCTCCCCTCCCTGATCCAGAGTCCCTCCCCAGCTCTCCTGGAGCCCCTTTAGGCACTGGAAGGGGCTCTGAGGTCTCCCCGGAGCCTTCTCTTCTCCAGGCTGAACCCCCCCAACTCTCCCAGCCTGTCCTCCCAGCAGAGGGGCTCCAGCCCTCGCAGCATCTCCGGGGCCTCCTCTGGCCCCGCTCCAGCAGGTCCATGTCCTTGTGCTGAGGGCTCCAGAGCTGCACGCAATATTCCAGGTGGGGTCTCCCCAGAGCAGAGCAGAGGGGCACAATCCCCTCCCTCGCCCTGCTGGCCACGCTGCTGGGGATGCAGCCCAGGATACAGTTGGCCTTCTGGGCTGCGATGGCACGTTGCCGGCTCATGGTGAGTTTCTCATCAATCAGCACCCCCAGGGCCTTCTCCTCAGGGCTGCTCTCCATCCACTCTCTGCCCAGCCTGGAGTTGTGCTTGGGATTGCCCCAACCCACGTGCAGGACCTTGCACTTGGCCTTGTTGAACTTCATGAGGTTCACACGGGCCCACCTCTCCCTCCTGTCCCGGTCCCTCTGGATGGCATCCTTCCCCTCCAGCGTGTCGTAACTTCAGATTCCCATCTATTACAGGTAGTCAATACCCTATAGTGGCTTTTCCTTTCTAAAACTTTGTTGTAGCCAAGCTTCAAGGCTTTAAAGAAACCAATAGCTAAAATCTTACGAAGTCAGAGCTCTATAGATCCACCTGTATAGGTCCAGGTGCCGTACAGATCCAGCACTGAAAAACACAGTTCCTTTTCTGTAAAAGGGAACCATTTTTTCCTTATGAAGACTGTTCTCATCTAAAAGTAAGCATTTTCTGTGATGTCAACTTGGAAAATCTTACTAAAGCACTTGAGAAAAAATAAAAATTAAAATCTTTTGGATAAGAGAAATCCAATTTACGCCTCCAAATTAAACCATCTCCTTCCACTCTAAGAAGTTATTTGCCAAAGCTCAGTGCGCCCAGCCAAGAGCAGCCCCTTACTCCAGCAGAGACTAACTTCTAGTTGAAAACCATCCTTCCTCCACCTTCCTAGAAGCTTAGCTAGCAAAAGGACCGTGTTTATCCTGCTGTCATGTAGTCATGGCTTTTTATTTTAAAATTCTCTTCCTCTCTCAGAGAAAATGAGTTCATTCACAGATGCATCAATGAAACACTCCTAAAGAGGCTAAAATAATCACTTCACGACTCAAATGCTGGAAAATACCAGAAACTGGAAGTTCTTCCCACGCAGCAGCAGTAGGCTGGCAGTGTTGGTTTGTCCCCCGTCACGGTGTTCCCCGCTTGCTGCCCGGGCGCCCTCCCGGGGTGCGGGTAAGCGAGTCGCGGTGCCCGTTCCCCCCGCGCGCTCTCAGCCGTGGGTTCAGCTCGTGGCCAAACCCCAGCCCGGAGGGCGGATCGGGCGCGTGAGGAACGCAATGCCACGGGCTGGCGAGATACAAAGCCGAAGGGAAGTGAGCCAGGCAAAACAGGAAAGCTGAATTATCAAAGTCTCCTGCAAGTTCCTGCCGCCGGGCCGAGCAGAGGAGACGACAGCCGCCTTCGCAGCGGCCAAACGCAGAGATGCGCTCGAATCACCCCCGGCAAGAGGAGGAGAGCGCCTGCGCTTGGCCCGACTCCTACTTCATAAAAAATAAACCGCAAACAAAATGCAGTTTCAGTATATTCCAGGAAGATTTCCATTACAAATTTAGTATTTAAAAGTACGTGACTCTGATTCCTCTCCAAGTGCTTGAATTCATACACCAGTAATTCCCCCGCAATGAACCGTAAGTCAAGCTAAAGCAGAGCAAGGGGGTGGCAAAATGCTGAAAAGTCACTATAGTGTCATCATTACACTGTAAAAAAAGAAAAAACTAAACATTTCTTACAGTGGAAACAAAATTCCAGGGCATGGGGATTGAATTCAGTACTTCAATAAACCAGAATTTTTTGGTGGAGCTTTTTTAACTGGGAAGAATCCTCCAGGTTTGAGCCGGCATTCAAACGCTGCCTGCGTCGGAGCCGAGACAAGCACCTTTGTCGGGAAACTGATTTCAGAAAATGTCTATAACACACTGAAATCAGAGTTAATTTTACAGAAGGCTTGGATGTCACTGTTGGCTTGTCATTTAGCTCACTGAACTTCAAGCTGAAAGCTACCCTGATTTTATAAGCAATAAAATATTTATAACGCACACTTCTCAAGTGTAGAACACACCAAACATAATTGACATTAACGTCTGCTATAAGATCTCAACATGTATAGCATTAAAACAACCAGATAAAATGCTGTTTTCACACTAGACTGAGCAGACAGGATATTGGCTCAAACAGTGCAGATCAAGCTATAATTTACACAACAGGTGTAAATTATAAAAAACCTCACACTTTAATGCTCTAGCTTTATTTCATTAAATCGTTTTAACAACAGAAAAGCATCAGTAATACTGTCTTTCATTCAATTGATACTCCATTTCATCCTCCACTTCACCACACTAAAATGCTTCAGACTCTGTGAGACACGGACATCGCGCCCGGAGGTTCGGCAGGACACGCTAAGGGGGCCCCGCACGCATAGAATCATAGAGTCACAGAGTGGTTTGGGTTGGAAGAGACCCTGAAGACCATCCAGTGCCACCCCCTGCCCTGGGCAGGGACACCTCCCACCAGCCCAGGTTGCTCCAAGCCCCGTCCAACCTGGCCTTGAACACCTCCAGGGATGGGGCAGCCACAGCTTCTCGGGGCAACCTGCGCCAGGGGCTCACCACCCACACAGGGAAGAATTTCTTCCTAATATCTCATCTAAGTCTCCCCTCTTCCAGTTTAAAACCATTCCCCCTCGCTCTGTCACTCCGTGCCCTTGTAAAAAGTCCGTCCCCAGCTCTCCTGGAGCCCCTTTAGGCACTGGAAGGGGCTCTAAGGTCTCCCCGGAGCCTTCTCTTCTCCAGGCTGAACCCCCCCAACTCTCCCAGCCTGTCCTCCCAGCAGAGGGGCTCCAGCCCTCACAGTATCTCCGGGGCCTCCCCTGGCCCCGCTCCAACAGGTCCATGTCTTTCCTATGTTGGGCACTCCAGAGCTGGAGGCAATATTCCAGGTGGGGTGTCCCCAGAGTGGAGCAGAGGGGCAGAATCCCCCCCTCACCCTGCTGGCCACACTTCTGATGCAGCCCAGGGTGCGGGTGGCTTTCTGGGCTGCAATGGCGCATCACCGGCTCATGTTGAGCTTCTCATCAATCAGCACCCCCAGGTCCTTCTCCTCAGGGCTGCTCTCCATCCACTCTCTGCCCAGCCTGGAGTTGTGCTTGGGATTGCCCCAAGCAACGCTGCCGGCAGAGCAGGTGCCTGACCTCAGCACACCCATCCCAAACACGCTGCCATTCAGCCTATCTTGCAGCACAGCTCTAAAGGCAAGGGTAATTGCTACAGGAGAGATCAAATTTACCAAAAAGAACCCCAACCAAATCCCAAAACTGTTAGTGTACCCTGTCCAACCATCATCAGACACTTCCTTACCTACCTGAGAGGGAGGAAATCAGAGAATTGTAGCAACGTCTCCCCGAACCCTATCTCTGCCCATCAGAGGCACACAGCACACAGGCAGGTAACCACTTTCTAAATGTGAAAATGTACGTTTCTAATTATAATTACAAACACATAAACACAAAGCATAAAAAAGGCTTTTACTAGCTATGTTAATCTAGTCAAAGCCATTTGGTGTATTTATTGAGGAAAAAAAAGTATGTTTTCCCATATCTTCTTTCTCCCATTTTAGCACTAAAAAATAACATCTACCTTGTGTTTTGTGCACTAGTGGACTTGTTAAATCTATTCCAGCCCAAGCTGGTTTTGTCATTACTTATAAAAGTGGAGATACTGCACTCTCCCCGGAGGATGGAGTTTAAATTTCTAACCATAATGCAATTTGCAGATATTAAAGAAGTATTTCTTCCCTTATATACTATAGAAACTGTATAGCCACTGAAACTGAGCACGCAACTTCAAAAAAAAAGCCGAACCAAACACACGCATACACACATGCGTGCACGTACACACCCAAACCAACAGTTTCTTCTCGTTACTCAGCTAGGGAAGAGCTTGCACGCGTGGCAGAGGGGACCCTGCGCGCCCGTACCTGTCCCCACTGTGCCGCTGCTCGTTCCAGGTGCCGTACTGGCTGTCGGGCTCCTGCACGAGCGTGTCTGTGTCCTTCGCTCCCGCGGGCTGTCTGGAGAAGCACTGCTTCAGCTGATCCTGCAATGAAACAATTGAAACGTTTCATCATTCCTTTATCCCTTGGCTAAATGATTAGCAGATTTTATGTGCTATAGTGTTTTTGAATCTACCAATTAAACTTCGTCAACATAAAACTGGGAATAAACAAACATGAAAATGGCTATGAACTCAGAACAATGATTCTCCATAAAATGAACACTGTTTTCCTGGGGAAATAAGCAGTTCTAGAGGGAGGAACTGACTCCCCGGTGTTAGTAACTCCATATATGCTTTACATCTATTCTTATCTCAGGCTGCACAAAATTTTTAGAAGCACCTATGCAAACACAAAGAATTCTGCTGGGACGACATGTAATCTCCCCAAGCATACAAAGGAAACATCAACTCTACTGCTTTTTTTCCTGGGTTTAATAAAAGGACCTTTTATTATTTTAAGGTCTTTCTTTGGAAGACATTCAAACTAAAAAGCATGACTAAATAAATAAATAAGCACAGTGCCAGACACTGGAAAGCCTTTGACAAATCGATGTGTGCTAACGTAAAGTTCAAACAATGTAAAACGTAGGACAGACCACGGTGTTTCTTCTGTGTACTACTCCCACCTTTCATTTCCTAAGTAACTATTTTTATTTCGTAGATCTACTGCTTTGCTAAGAGGGAACCAGTGCACGCAGGGACCCTTCCCTTTCAGGGGCGAGAAGTGGGTCAGCTGCTGCCGCACCCCAGATCTGCAGCGGACCAATGTTAATATGCTCCAGAATATAGCGCTGTCGCACCTTTTGTTTTGCAGTTGGATTGAGTTACGCGCTGAAGTTAGATAGTTACTGAAATAATACATTGTGCAGAGATAATTAAATGTTGGCCCCTTTCGCACTCGTTATCCTGAACAAATACAAGTACGGTCCTCAGTGCCCTGTCAACTTTGCTTAGGAAGATCTCATCTGACAGCAGATTGCATTGGTTCCCACCTGTCCGGAGCTTTTTCTCTCTTTTAAAAAAAGGGGGTGGGGGGGAATAAACATCCCCACCACCCCAACCCCCCCTAGAACCTGCTGGTGGAAACTACCAACACATCTATTTCTCTTCAGGCAGCACACACCGGGTAACAACCATATGCAATGAAACGGGATTCCTTAATATTACTGGGAAAAAAGAGATTGCATGTTTTCTTTGTGTCCTAATTTTGTAAATCTAAAGAATGCTGCCTTAAGATTATGAAAACATTGACGTTAAGGATAATTCACCAATACTGATTCTTGGCTTCTGAAGAAGTCCTACAACACTTGCAGCTTATTTCCCCAACGGCACCATCAGCCCTTGCCATGCTCCAGTTGTATCTCTTCGCTGCTGCCAAAGTGGTCTGCTTTAACGCTGAGTGAAATAAGCAACAAAAGGCTCCACCATTTATTCCGACTATTGCAACGCACCGTTACTAGACAAAGTACAACTCTCAGTTTGCAATACTCAAGTGAAGCAGAGGGCTCAGTTTGTGAGTCACAAGAAACAGAAGTTTCCTGCTCTTCATTTTCCAGATGTTCCCACAGCCTAAGGATTCACTGGCAGTAACTCTTACACTTCCTATATAGATATATACACGTATGTCCAGAGGTGAGCTAAGTTCTTGCACTTTTCAGTCCATTCCAGGTATGAGCTTTCAACCGTGAGCGAGGCATACACTTCGTCTAGGTGAGTGGCCAGGGAAATAGTCCTGTATTTCTTGGAAACCACAGGGCATTTCCTCCTACTTGGCTCAGGCATATGTTTGGGTTTCCACAAATTCCCTCTGCAGCTCCCTGATTTCATGCTTTGCACCGAGGGTTAAACTAACGCTCCCGGGCTCAGCCTTCTGCCGTCACTTGGTGGCCACATAACCTTTGGCAAGTTGGTTCCCGTCTAGGAAAGGCGCTAACGAATGCGAATCGGTATTCTCACTCTCCTCCCTCCTGTCCATGCTACTTCAGGTTTTTTTTCAACTTGATGCTTGTTATGAATTTTTTTCAATCCCAATCTCTTATTACAAGCTACCGCATTCTTGTAATCAATACGTACAGAGTATTTATCAATTTTTGCCACTTTCTGCACAGAACAAGTTGCATCTGTGCGAAGAGCTTGTATCTGCAGCATCCGGCAGTCTCAGCGGCAGCACACTCACCCCACAGCCCCATACCCGCGGGAACACTTACTGCCACAAAGAGACGACCCAACGGACACACGCATGTCATCCTGCCCCATCCCTGGGGGTGTTCAAGGCCAGGTTGGACGGGGCTTGGAGCAACCTGGGCTGGTGGGAGGTGTCCCTGCCCAGGGCAGGGGGTGGAATGAGATGATCTTCAAGGTCCTTTCCAACCCCAACCATTCCATGATTCCATCCTTTTTGTTGGAAGCCAGTAATTCCCACCGGCTGCCACTACCGCACATTATCTCTGTGCATGGTATAGACCGTATTACTTGCAATTACTCATAGTGTTTCTAACTAGACAATATAGTCCAAAAAGCTCAGAAACAGGAACGGGAGCAGCAGAAAAGCAACTTTGTGTATTGCATTTAGGAGACATCGTTTACGAAAAGGGCAGTGTTATCAGGGATGCGATGGTTGTAAGGAGAAAACATGCACAGCCCAGATAATACCGTTTCGGTAGCAACAGGAAAGAAATTTAGATGCAAATACATCACTCATCTGAAGGCTGAGCAATTCTTAATAAAACTTTACATTGCAGACAAACTGATCAGCACATATGCCTCAGTTTGGGGCAACATTTTACTTGATGTTATATATATTTGAACTTTGAGATGCGGTTTCATAACCAAAATGACACAATTAACACACAGATAGCAATTCTCTACGCTAAAACCAAAAAAGAAATACCATTGCTACTTCTGTAGCCATTGTGAACTTAAATTCAGTACAACAAACTGAAAAGTCTAAATGTGAGGAATAAGACACTCCATATTCTAAGAGATTACTTTGCTATATCGAGTAACGTCATTGCATTTTGCTTCTGGAGGAAGCTACTCGTTTCAGCAGAGAACTGTGCATCTTTCCCTGGCGATCCCTTTCAACCCATACTTTTTAATCAGCCAACTGATTAGTCAGAAAAAATATAGATTCTTTCAACTCTACAAATCACTCCTCCTAAGCCATTTAAAGACTCCAGCTTCTACCAGCTGAGAACTGCGTCGAATTTCATGCGGTACAGTAACCCGGTCAGCTCGCTGGGAGAAAAAAGGTACTGACTACAGCCGAAACCGGGAGAGGCGCGAGGAGCCGGTTCTCTCCCCAGCGTGTGGAGGAGGTGTCAGCTGGGGGGACCGAGGGTGACGCAGGAAAGCAATTTATAGCCCGTGCAGCTTGGAGGAGATGGCGTGTGTTGAAGAAGGAAGCGACAACAAACCAGAAAAATTCTTCTTCCCAGCCCCTGATAATTAACAAGCATGAGAACGATGGGTTCAGCTTCTCTTTTCAAGATCTCTTTTCTATCAGCTTCACGGCACTCCAGAAAGACTGAAGGCAGTCTGGTAACCCAGAAGCACTGGGCATTGGGACCTTGGCGGTGCCTGGGAAAAATCCATTCCCTTTGTTTTCAACATGTTTACCCTCAGTAACTATAACTGTATTTTTAAAAACACAGTAGAGGCTAGCTTAAAAAAAAAAAAAAGAAGGATGATTTTCTCTACTTCCATCCTCTCTCAGCCTTCATACTCTCTGGACAGCACTTAAAAGTTGCTATTAAACTTTTGGTTTTTTAAATTCCAGTCAAAATTACACAAATTCTCAGAGAACTATACATATGTACCATTGTGTTTTATGGCGGAGATGCTTTTAGACACAAGCAACTCAAATTAGATCACACAGACACATTTGCATTTTCTGGCATTAACATTTCCTTGGAACAAGTTGGTGTTACAGACAAAGCGCATGAATGGAGAACACACTGGGATTACAAATCGAAAGCTTTAAACATATGACAGATGAGGAAAATAATGTAAGACTTACTGAAGGTACTGGAGTGACAATTTTCAGGTCTGTCACAAGCCCATTCTATCTCACATCCCACAGAGCCCTATATCACGTTAATTTCCATCAAACCATGGCAGACAGACGGAAGCACCTCCCTATTGCCTCGGAGCACCTGCAGCACATCCCGGGGCACAACAAGGTGCACTAAAGCCAGTCTTTACCCAAGTATTGGGAGGAGAAAGAAGGAAATCCTTTCTGACATGTACTGCTCCCGAACGTGACCAGTTGCTGCTTCAAACTTTGTTCCCTAGCCTAAATCCTAATTTAAAGCTCACTTCTTCACACGGATGAAAATAATATTTTCTTTTTCTTTTTTACGGTGTAAGCTCCATAGAACAAGAGATCCTGCGAGATAAAGAACTGACACTTCTGGCTCTGACTTTTGTTTCTCTTGAGAACAGATCTGCTCTGAACAGAAACCTTTTCTTCTGTAAGAGACAACTACCCATTATTAACTCAACAAACTTGCGCTAATATCTGTGATCCATTCTCGCTCTTTATCCTTCCCTTGGAAGAAAAAAAGCAAAGTTGAAAGAAGAGATGTGCAACACGTGGAGCCAGGCCAGATACAGCCATTGCCTCGATAAACACAACATCCACGATATAGTAAAACCAGACATTTCAAAGGAAAAGGCAATAAAAAGAGGAGTCCGGTCTCTTCTCTGCGCACAAGATAAACCCAAATTATGAATTTTCTTATTTATAATCACAGAAAAATCTCACCAATCAAATAAATACTACTCTCGATCCAGTATTCAAATGCTGTAATTCTCCACGCTTTGCTCTTTAACTTCATAATTCTTACAACAGTAGCCAGGAAAGAAATCAACTTAATTTTCCCATGAAATAAAGCAGCCGATTTGTATACTGATTCGCCTCTAGTTCTTCTTCTAAAATGAGACATTACGATTACGCCTCTTTCAGTACTCCCTTGGAATTAAGCTGGGTTTGGCAATTGCCCAGGACTGATTACTCCTGCAATTTCCAGTTCCTGAAAATGATGCACACACAATATTGGTCCCTCCAGCGCAAAAATTAACCGTAACCAAGAATGAACGCATACATTTATGTGAAAAACTCTTTCGCGCTGCTGTGAAATAGAGACCTGGCATAGGAGGAACACCAGTTGAAAGAGATCTCATGAGTCAGAATCTACACAGACAGCTTCAAAAATATCTTTGTTTGCAAAAGAGACGGAGATATCGGACAGCCAAAATGATACCCCATAGCTTGCAGTGCAAAAATTAAAAGTTAAAACCTACTGGCACAAATTGAATGTGAATAGGTAACTGCACAATGGAATGAAGCTTTGACCATGTGCCTTGTTAATACAAAACTCCGAGAAAAATTTTTGCAAAGTTCTTGAAGAGCATTTTTTTCCCTTTTTCTCTCTCCTTTTTTTTAATTAAAAAAAAGTCAGAAGTTTGGTCAAATTGCCCAGATTCAGAACTCCCCTGCCCCTTAAGTGCAACACTGCACTTATGGAGAGTTTCTAAGTCCTTACAAATCCAGAAACCCGTCCCAATTGTTCCTCCGCAATATGCCAGGAAGCTGGCAATACACCCTATTCTATTAAAATTTAATTCTATTATTTCATCGTTGACTCTGCTTTGAACAGGATGCTGGGCTAGATGACCTCCAGAGGTCCTTCCTACCCTGAATTCTTCTACAATTATTCTAATGAGTCCAAGGATTACTCCTCAAAGGCAAGCTATATATTTTGGACCGCTCATAGAATTAGCAAGAACATAACACCATATCAAAACCAACCAACCAACAAAAACCACCACAAAAGAGGGCCTTAGAAACCATACAACATTTCACAGCCCATGTTATTTTTTCTCTCTAAGTATCTAAACACCAATACAGCAAGTGGGAGTCTAACCCTGTGGAATCAGCATCCCAGGATTTCCACATATACTTACTATCCGGCGAATTAGTGCTGCCCATAAAGAGTAAGTCATGGTTGAAGAAACTCCAGTTGGTTCCCAACAATCAGGCGAGAAGATTTACCAATTCAGTGTTTAAATAAATTGTTAAAAGGAGTAAGAGGCTCAGTGTAATGTCCCAGGCAGCACCTTCTGCCTCCCACCCCACCCTCCATGCTGCAGTGACAGATAAACAGTTCCAGGAATTATACATTTTCTTTCTGACCTCACTGATGAGGCAAGTTAAGAGACCTCCAGTGGAGGCTCCACCCCTTGGCATCCGTGGCGAGGAGGAACTCCTCAGCCCCGTCCAGAACCCTGTTCAGCACGGTACCTTCCAAGGAAGGAAGCGCTCTACAAACACTGGAGACCAAGCCTAAGAGCAGTGACAAAATTGAATTAATCAGTCTCATAACCTCAAGGTCTTTTCATTATCATACAGACCATCCCCACTGCCACCTGCTGGAGGTGCCCCTGCTCTGGCAGGGGGTGGCACTAGATGAGCTCCAGAAGGTCCTTCCAACCCTGACCAGTCTGGGATTCTGGGATTCAGGTAAGGAGACAGCAGGGAGCCGCCTTGGTGTCCACTCGAGAGGATGGTCCCACCAGCCCCAGTGTCCTCCTGGGCTTGAGAGGACAAACCAGTTTACCATGGGACACTGCAGCCGCTGCAGGGGTGGATGAACACACACCGGGGAAACACAAGCATGCCCCGACTGCGCCAGCCTGCATCCGAAAGCACTCACGCAGCACCTTTAGCACTGCTACATCCTAAGGGTCTACACTGCTCTACTCAAAAAAACCAAACCTTTAAATCATAAATGTTCCATTTTTCCATGTGCAGTGGAGTAAGTCCCAAGTCCCACGGTGTAAAACATTCTCATAAATTCTATCAGGCACTCCATCCTCCCTGTTGCTATGCAACCCAGGGCTGGCTCAGCCATATGTGTTTGCTCTACCTCTTCCACCGGGATGCGATAAGCAACAACCAATTATATTCCTAATGTTAAAAACTGACAACGTTTACCTTACGAAACATGAGTTGTTTTTAGAGGGTCACTGGTTTAATTCCCCATCTTTTCACAGTTTCCCAGCTTGAGGCGCAGGCCTGAATCCCACCCCCTCCCCCCTCGAAAGGCACGGCAAAAAAAGGTAGAAAAGCAGAGCCATGTCTGCAGAAGTGATGGGAAGGGCGAGAGTCCCTTCCAGCCCCGCACCCGAGGGAGCAAACGCCAAGAGCCGGTTGGGAACGGCTGGTACCCGACAGTAACTGGACGGAGCGGGCGGAGAGCATCCCTGGTGGGTGCACCCCGTGCACCGCTCGCTCACCCGCTCCCCTTTAAAGCCCTTTACACTACACCCACGACAGACCTCATCACCGGTCCCGTGGCCTTGCCGATAGGAAACCAGCCTTAATCTCAGAAACAAAACTCTTTGCTTCAGTACTATGTTTGAACGAAATCGGAACAAAACTAAACCCACTGTATTTAACACAGATCCCTTTGAAACGCGTACGCGCCTTCTGCTAGGGAAAAAATATTTTCACCTTAATCAAAACACCCAAACTGCACAACAGAGCTAACCACTGCGAATGATTTGACAAGTGGGTTAGCGCAGCGCTGAGAGGGATCCTCCTCGCCACGCCAGCACAAAACATTCACCGTAAACAGCAAAAAGGGAGCCAGAGGCAATCATTGCCAGTGAGTTCAATGATTTACTCGCGTTCAAACAGCACGTTCCCAGCAGCGCCTTTCCAGCCTAAACCTGAACCCCCAAGAGGCTGAATACTACCACAGCTCCCCAAACTCCATCATTTTCACACCTTTTGAACATATAAAATGACTGGCCCTGCCTGCTGGTCTTTAGCTAGTCGCTGGAACGGTCGTTCGCTCGTAACCCCAGCTCTGCTGCGCCTCGCAGGAGCCGGGTCCGCCCGGAGACTTAACAATTTGAAAGGCAGCAACACCAAAGAGAGACCCAAAGTCAACCCTGAGCTGACTCTGGCCACAACAGAATGTGGCCAAATTAATCCAGATTACGTTAGTTTTGCCAGGGATCTGGTTACCATCGTGCTATGCGATCTACTCCCTGCTTTTGCAGTGACTCTCTGTGAAGGTGCCCTCCTCGCTCCATTCAGGATTTCAAAGACATTTTTGAGTTCGTCATTTTTTTATACCCTGAAAATAGAGCTGCTATGACTTGCTGCGAACACTCACCACGCACAGATCATGTGGTTTCAGTGCAAGGCTGCAGACAGAGCAGAGGTTGACTTGATGTGCAAAACGCAGAGAACAACCAAGTTCTAAATATATACCTTGTTAGGGCTGAGTGAGCCCGACAGCACCGCCTCTGAGAAGTGGGGAAGTAGAAAACCAAAGCAGAGCAGAGGAAATACTTGGGAACACCTTTAAAATCCCTCCTGTGTCAACATACTCCATTCTCCTTTCAGCCTTAGGCAGTCAAACTAAAGAGGAATGAAACCCCGAGAACCCAAACGCAGGAGGATGAGAGCCAGGGGCACGCCAGCTCGTCCATCAGGGAGATTTTGAGCGGCATCGCGCTGTCCTCCCCCCGAGGCCGAGGAATCCGCGCTCTCCCCGAGGGCACACGCAGCTCTCATCAGCATTAACACCAGCTGGCACTAGGAGCGGAACAGGATCCCTCGTCTGCAGCATCGCAGGAGACACAAGCCAGAACGCAGCAATTTTACACTGTTATGCTCGGAAGCGAATATATTTGCTTTTTTTTGAAAAGCTGCATGCTTGAAATCAACACCTCCCACTTGAAATACTTTATTTCACAGCTCCTCTGCACAGTTAACGTTTTTCCACATAAGCCACAAGTTAAACTTCAAACAAACATTCCTGGGAAAAAGGGCTCTTTAACGTCTAGATTTAAGGACGTACAGA
This sequence comes from Anarhynchus alexandrinus, assembly GCA_008711295.1. Classification (NCBI taxonomy): domain Eukaryota; kingdom Metazoa; phylum Chordata; class Aves; order Charadriiformes; family Charadriidae; genus Anarhynchus; species Anarhynchus alexandrinus. The sequence continues at coordinate 802,264 of VUYV01000156.1, read as the reverse complement.
AAGCGGCAGGATTTCTTGACAACAAGTGAATAACAAACATGGAAACTGTGCACTGCTCGTTTAAACAAAAAATCTCAGACAACTCAGAAGATATTTTAGAAGAGAGCAGTCAAAATACACACAGGCCAAGGAAACACCACTAGTATTTCTTGAAACGTTACAAAATTTCCTTAAAAATGGATTGCCAGTGTCCACTTGCGTTCAGGGATGTTTTTGCTGAATGCAATTTACTCTCCTCTGAAAGCTAACCGCTATCGCTTTGCGCTTAAAAAAAAAAGCAAGGTGAACGAGCACAAAATGATGCGCTCTAAATGTATTTATGTTCTTTTCTTACGCTCTAAGAACATGGTAAAAATCAACTCCTTGCAGCCAGCCTAAATAAAATCACAGACTAAAGTCGTCCAAGTGATTATTCCTGTCAAACTAACAAGGGAACAACAAAGGCAGCCTACTAAATACCCATCCCTACAGTTTTATGGCCCAGATTTATGCTGCCAGCTATGTTCATGGCCTGTTAAACCACAGAAAAGTTATTAAGAATGAAAAAGCACGAACTGTTTCAGTATTGGCCCTTGTATCTTCATTAATTAAACTGAACAGCTTTACCCCTCTCCCCCCATCCTGAAACAAGACAAACAACTCATTTTTAAAAGCACGCTTTCTGCAAACATGCTTCACGCTACCGTAACAGCTCTCCAGAAATTTAAAGATAAAATTCCATTAACTGATGGTACATTAAAAAAAAAAAAAAAATTTCGAAAGCAATTCATTGGGCTTTCGGTGGGTATGAGGACAAAACAGTTCAGCAACTGTTCGTTGTAGGGTCTGTATCAAAATAGCCAAGCGCCGAATAAAAATGCCAACTTGTACTAATTTCGTTTTACAAACAGTTTGTTGAAGGATGTTCACCGTAAAGGACAAACGTTTGCAGAGAGACCTTGGGTAAAATCAAAAGAGATAGTACAGATCAATGCTCTTTTACAAGCAGAGGTACAAGCCCAGGCGCTGCGCGGGTGAAGGGCGCGTGCGTAACTCGAACCGGGCTCCTCTCGGTCCCTCACCTCTCTCCAGCGCACAAAGGGAACAGCGAGAGCCCACCAACTTCCCCCGGAAACAAGCTGACCGCACAGGCTTGTATCGGCTTAGGAAGACGATGGGAATTTCAGCCTCTAGTAGAGGATGAGAGTGAAGGGCTGCAGGATGCAACAAAACCCCTCTGAAGGACTAAGAGCCCTCCCAGCACGCCTGGGACTCGCGCGGTCAAACAGAACACTCCATTTCCATCTTTATTTTGGAACTATATTAAAATTGAATCCAAACAAAATACCCGATGCTGTCATATCAAGCCTGAATGAAAAGAACACTTCCAGCAACTGACCAGTACAGCAGAAAACAAAACCCAATGAAGTGCACTTTGCTGTGATTTTTACCACGGAGCAGAACAACTCCGGTAAAAGGCAGGGACTGCTCGCAGCCCCAGCGGCCGCAGAATCAATCGTTTCTGTCCTATTTCAAAATCTTCTCCCAAAGAACCTGAAACACCTCTGAGGTTTTCCACAGCTTTGTCGTCCATGCTAGCGCTCTGGGAGCAGTTAAACTTCTTACAACGAAACAAACTGCACACTTTTTTAGCAGCGTAAGGGGATAGCGAAGGAACCGAGGGTATGAAAGAACCACCCTGGTTTTATTGCATGGCAACAAACTCTGAGATCTAGAACGAATGGTGTTGGCCGCGCAGCCAGATATCATACCTAGAATAGAAACAGGACTGGTATTATCATGATTAAAACAGAGGCGGCGTTTAATGAAAGTCTCTCTGCTCCTCTCACAACAAAGACACCAAACGGATGACATGAGACAGAAAATGGAAAAAAGCCTCAATAAAAATGTCGGGGAGAAAAATTAACTTCCATTTAAAAGGTGTGACTGTAAGGCAAAAACTTGTGCAAGCTCAGCTACAGATTCCCAGATCCGGTATTAATATGCCAGAATAATGATGCCATTAAAATCGGTCCTGTGTCATTCCCTGGGGACGGTTTTCAGTGCCCGTGGCCTGCAGGAGCAGGGCCCCGGCGTCCCTGGGGCAGCCGGGAACTTTCTACAGCCCACGGGGACACCTTTCTTCCTTAAACCTGAGAACGCGGTATTACATCTATTGGTTGAAAATCATCTCAGAGCAATTCAGTTCTGTTCCAGCGGGAACAAGAAGGGCCGACGCCGAGCTCTGAAGACACGGCTACAGGAGCAGCCCAGCGCAAGGCACGAGCGGGAGGAAGGGCCGGTTGGGGCGCGGCGACCGCTATGAAACAGCGTGCGCAGGGGTTGGGCTGTGAATGAAGGCAGGGCAGAGCATTCTGCTTGAATGAGGAAATTAATAGGACTACTACAGGGAAAAATAATAAAAAAATAATCTTTTTCCAAACAGTCCGCTGCTGAATATAGCAGAAAAGTGATTTAAAAAAGAAAAAAAAAATATTATTGCAGTCCTGTTTGTGATTGGCAGATTTGCATTTATTAAATTCTGACTGATCAACTGTTGGTTTGAGAAACACAACATGAATTAGTTTTAGCTCTCAGGCTCATTTTACCCCTTAATTGTCCTAGCTTTTAATCAATTATCCTGGGCTGCATCCCCAGCAGTGTGGCCAGCAGGGCAAGGGAGGAGATTCTCTTCCTCTACTCCGCTCTCCTGAGACCCCACCTGGAATATTGCCTCCAGCTCTGGGGCCACCAACATAAGAAGGACACGGACCTGTTGGAGCGGGGCCAGAGGAGGCCCCGGAGCTGCTGCGAGGGCTGGAGCCCCTCTGCTGGGAGGACAGGCTGGGAGAGTTGGGGGGGTTCAGCCTGGAGAAGAGAAGGCTCCGGGGAGACCTCAGAGCCCCTTCCAGTGCCTAAAGGGGCTCCAGGAGAGCTGGGGAGGGACTCTGGATCAGGGAGGGGAGCCATAGGGCAAGGGGTAAGGGTTTAAAACTAAAAGAGTGTAAATTTAGACTAGATATAAAGGAAGAAATTCTTTACAATGAGGTATAGTGCAACACTGGCCTGGGTTGCCCAGAGAGGTGGTGGCTGCCCCATCCCTGGAAACATTCCAGGCCAGGTTGGACGGGGCTCTGAGCAACCTGATCTAGTTGAAGATGTCCCTGCTCGTTGTAGGGTGGCTGGACTTGATGACCTTTAAAGGTCCCTTCCCACCCAAACTATTCTATGAATCCATCAATTCTTAAAAACATGACTATACTTTCTCTAGATTCAGGATCAGATTGCCCTGTGTTAGACATTTATTTACCTAGGTGTAATTTAAGGCATATGGATTTAAATTAAAAAATAAAATGGAGGGTATAAGAGATTTTATAAGGCACAAATGAAATTCACTATGTCCAGCGTATAAAGTCTGGTTCCCATACAAAAGCTAGAGGATTACATTTTAAATAAGGTATATCCACGCAGATATACTGGTGGAATCTGCTGCAGAACCTCCTCTCTGCGGCGCTACAGAGACACACCGAGCCCCAGAGACGGCGCTGGGTCAGGACGTCAGCCCTGGCAGACATCGAATAGGAAAATGTGACAAGGTATGAACGGAATAACAAAGCGAACACGTAATCCCTGAGCTGTTAACGAGAACTGTTTAAAAAGAAAATTATTTCTTCTCTCTTGCAGCCTGGTTCCTACTTTTATGACCTCCAGCAAGGAAATAACCAATTACGTCAAATCCCTTTCACTCCAATCCCAGAGCTCCTCTGTAGCAGATAAAAATCTCTTACAGCCCAGAAAAAAATGCGATACCCATGAGCCCTTTCCCAGCTGCACAGCTTGCAGTAGTTCCCAGCTAAAATATGTTGTACTATGTTATCAATAAGGTGCTCACCTTCCAGTTTCCCCACGTTTAAAAAGATTGGGAACGGCACCTATGGCAGACCTGTGGAACAGCCCCGGCCTTCCCCCTGCGGGATCCAGCAGGCAGCACGCACACCATCAGCCCTTTGCCATAAAAGCTGCTACAAACATAGGATGGCAACTTAAGTACAGAACTAAACAGAAAACAAGACAATTTTTGAGACTAAGCATTTTTTAGAAGTCGCAGATATATGAATAAATAGATGAATACTTTTAGTTCCTCTACAAGATATCTGAAGCAGTGACAGGGGATCCATACAAACCGCAACCTGTTATTTCCCTTGGGATTTAATGTGAAAGCCCACCAAAGTCACGAGAGGGGACAGACAGCTGCAGCGATGCAGCGGAATGCGCTCTCACGCCTCCACTACCTTCAACCTCAGCAGTAAGTTCACTCACGCTATCTTAAATTGTGCTGTTTGACTTGAGTTTTGACGGGTTTCTTGGTCCTGTACAATGCTAAGTTCCCAGCCAGCGGCCACCAGCGATAGCCGGGAGGGAGCTGAGCACCGCCGGCCCTCGCCGGGTCGGGCACGCGGCAGCAGCTGGCTCAGAAGCCCACGGGCCCGCTCGCTCCTTGTTTAACTGCAAGAAGCAGATGCTGAAGCATCAGCACGGAGTGACTACTCTTCAGTACATCCCTAAAACAACTTAGAAGGCAGTTTATGATGAATTATGTGCTTTATACTTATTCCATAGGAGTTTTTTTTGTAGAAAAATGTTAGTAGCGCCAAGGACTAAGTAAAACCAGGAGCATGTTCCAGCCAGATGGAAGATGCGATGGCAGAAACCAGGAACTTTCACAAGTGCCGAGACCCGAAGTCGGAGCACAGGTTAAACCAAATTCATGCGTAAAGCCAAGCACATACAAAATCACTGCTGAAAGAGAGGAACAGCAGCTCCAGTGGCCGTCACCAGTGAATGAACTGGAAAGGTCACCCTGCGTCTCAGCACTTCTGCTCTGTAAGCAGAGCAGTGTGAGTAAGGAAAGTCATACAGTTGCCCTCTGCGGGTTCCACATTTCCATTTTTCCATCTTCACTTCTTTTAAACAAGTTTCTTATTCAGATCATTCTAATAAATCTAAAATATCAGCTTAAAAAAGAAACCAACAGAACTTCACCACGCTAACACTGTAACACTGGTTACCAAATATTTTCCTCTTCATTCTTTTGTGCTCACTTGACAGTATTTTCTTTTCCAGTACAGCCAAACAGGAGATGAATAGCAAGCTAGGACAAAAATGCTATAAGCATAACTGATAAAAAAGTACTGGAAATAGCCTGTACACAAACGCCACGCCTGCCCAAGGAATGCAACTTTACCTTCAGTCATCCAGAGAACAAACCTCTGTGAGGCCACATCAGAACTTTATGTATTTACACTTTACAGTGAATAACTACTTTGTTTAAAAAAAAAAAAAAAACACAAACACAAAACCCATAAAAAAACACACACCACCGCAACATTTTGGCCAGTTCCGAGAGCGAGCAGTTCAGGATTCACCCACATACTGATACCAAGGCTCAAGGAACACTCAAGGAACCACAGTTCACCCACTTCCCATAGCTCGAGCGTCAGTCTGAAATCACCAGTTTCAAGTACAACTCAAATCACCAGTTTAGGCTCCTCTCCATGAAATAAAACAGAATAAACCGGAGTAGTTTACCTTTCACACACTATAACCTAAAACCAATGCTGCTTTGCAGTATTTGCTGGAACTAGAAAGAGGGGGTGTTGAAGGATGCCTGCAAGGGGCACGGCAGACCCCGGCCCGGCTGCAAGAGCCCACCTGGGATGGGGCTTCTCCCTACACAACCGGCGCTTCCCCCACCACTTTGCCACACCATTCAACACAGATGGTCCCTCCTGAAAATCACCTACAGACTAGGAAAGGCATTTAATGAAAAAGGGAGGGCGGGGGGCTCTGCGTGGCACGCCGTCGCGGTGAACCAAGAGCTCTTCACCTTTCCTTTGCTCCCATGGAGTTACACCCTGCCTCTGCCCCGCGACAGCCCTCACAAGTCACACTGGTCATATCGCTTCTGTCTCATGACAAAGTATCAGTTATACTGAGAATAAACACCTCCTTTTCCATAAAAGAAGAGAATAACGATCATTTACCATTGACTGCAGAGTGACAGCGCTTAACTCTTTTTACAAAATTAGCTTCGGGCATTTTTTACTGAACGATTACAAATACCGATGTGCAAAGTCACACTGACCTGCGGTGTTTGAAATGACCCACACAAGCGCAGCTTCAGACTAACTTTCTTTTTCTAATTTTACACAAATATTCGTCCTACCTTACTGCCTTGCTTTAACAAGGAACAACAACATTTTTCCCCATGCCCCAAACCCTGATGAACTGCGTTCCCTGGCAAATGAAACACCCACCTGCGCTGCAGAAAGAAACCAGCTGGGAGCAGGCAGACACACACCACTACCTGGAAGTGTGTCGGGGGCTATTTTTAAATGGAAAAGCAGACACGGTATAGGTTTTGCTGTTAGATAAAACGCCGCGATAAAACCGAGAGGGTTCTGCATTGTATTCTCTACCTCGAGAGTCTCAAAAAGGTGGATAGCTTACAAGCTCAGGCGGCTCTGAACTGGTCTGCCTCTTCCTCAAAGAGGAAAACCTCTGCTGACTCCGCACTGAAAACCTTCGGAAGGACTCTCTGCTCCGGGATGCAAAGTGCCTGAAGGAGGAGGTGCGCTTGAAGGGAGTCCTGCTTCCACCTTCCCCGCTAGTCCGTTCATGAGCAACCGCAGTAGTGACTAAATTTAGTGCTTCCTGTAAGGATCTCCGCACTGTGCCCATCCACTGGGTCATGTGAGTTTGTGCCACTGTCAGTTTGTCTCCAAGGTAATCCATTTTTCCAGCAGAGATGAGAAATCAATATTCAGTAGCAATTATTGTCAAATATATTCTCCTTAACAACCCTGATTTTATTTTGCAAAAGAGATTCCACTTATAAAAGTACTCTCGGCTAATGTAAATAGTGCTACGCTATAACCGCCAGCATATTTCTATATTTAAACAACAAAAGATATGTGAGGTTGGAGATTGGTATTTGTCAAGTAGGAAAAAATAAAAGACTTTTCCTACTTACAAGCAGATTTCCAGAGTTCCATCAAAATATGCTTAATTCAGCCATGTTAAAGAGAGAAATCAAGGTTTGAATCCTGACAGTCACTTGAAATCAGTCCGCTTACAAGCACAGAATTAGTCTCTTACTGTCTCATTTCAGAGCCGGAAAAGCAACTCCCTTTTTAAGCCAAGTTTTTGTTTTGCTGTAAATATCAGAAGGATAAAAAAAATCGTATTCTTCTGGCTCGGCAGCTTTTCAGGTAACAGTACATTACACAAAGTTCTGATGCTTCTATACAATCCATTTAGCAGCAAGACGATCAGACCTTCTGAACAACAAATCCAAATTATTTTCTTCCCCAAAAACTCCGCGGGAAGGTATCAGGACCGGCAGAATCCCCCGCTCACCAGTCCTCCCGTCTTCAGAACCATCCTGCAAGACCCTCGCTGCCAGAAACGCAGACCACAACCCCGCGAGGCGCAGCGAAGCCGAAGGGGGACCGTGCCTTCACGACTGGACTTGCTCAGAGCCTGCCCAAAGATCTTCCGAATGACATCAGCTCGCCTGCTTCAAGGGGGGCTTCGTAACGGAGGAGGAACGCCGCTGGGAATGGGAGAACGCCGTACCGGTAGGCAGCAGAGAGACTTTCCCCGTGCCTGCTAAAGCCGCCGCTCACGCCTGCTCCTCTCGAGACAATCTGGAGCTGCGCTCGGAAGCCGCCGGCTGTCGCTGGTGTTGGCAACGCCGTCTCAGCCTCGCCCGCCAGGTCTGCCCTGCTGCCACCGCACCCGCACAAGGCGCCAGAGGTCACACGCAGGCGAAAGGCGCCGCTGGCTCTGGGATCCCACCGCCTGCGCCCCGTCCCGGCCTCTTCTCCGGCCGGGAAACAATGCGGGAGGTGAGGGAGCCGCAGAGCGCTGCCTAAGGAAGGATCTGGGCTGGGCTTTATTGGAGTACAGGCAGGGTTACCATGGCAACCAAGGGAACAGCATCTGCTTGCTGCCTAAGCAGGCAGGAGTCGCACAGATCTATTGGAATGATTCATAGTTTGCATATGTCACGTGTACTTACTGATTTTAACCCTTCCTGGGGAAAACGAGAGCGACACCTCTGCCAGGGAGCGTTCCGCACCCACACGAAAGGCCTCTCCGTCCCTCGGGCCGGGGCGGGCTGGGACACAGCCTTCCCCGCTCCCGGGGTCGATGGGGCACTCGGCCAGCGCCTTCCCTACAGCTGTTTTATTATGCAATAGCCAAACTCAAACAAGGTGCTTTCAAGGCAGTGCCTGTGATCTCAGGGCAAGATAATGATTAAGCCAGGAGCTCAAAACAAACCTGAACAGGTCTGACCATTTAAAGCATTTTTTTTTTTTCCCCACTTTGACACACTGCTAACGGCTTTGGCTGTCACTGCCCAGCTCCGCTCCCTCCCCGGCAGCCGGGAGACCGTGGGGTCGGTACTGCCGCTGCGAAGCCTGAAACGGGTGGGGGGAACGAGAGGAGCCCACGGATGAAAACGGGCGACATTGAGCAGTCACACGTCCCCGGCCATGGAACTTCTGGAAAGAGCCTGTTTGGGAGGACAGCAGAAATAAAAGCTAAGGTTTGAAATCAATAAACCTAAGTAGGTGCCCAAAGTCAAGACGTGACTAGTTTAGAACTGAGGGGAAAGAGGGGAAGGTACGAAGGTAAGAAAGGCATGTCGAAAGCTGCTCCCTTTCTTGTTTATTCAAGAGGTTTTTTGTTGCTGTTGCTTAATTTGCCATACAAAGTACCATAGTCTTGCATCACCCTCTCCTGCCCTGAACCTTTCAGGAAGAGATTGAATGGAATGAAAAATTTCTAGATAATACTTTATGAAATGGCCCTCACGTGAAGTTTTATTGTATCAGAAATTCTACTTACAAACGTGCACCCAAGCGTACGAGGCTCTGAGCAAACGCGCTGTCCTGCCTTTCAAGCACTGATTTTAAGAGTTGAACTCTACCAACCTGTAACTTATCGCCAAGAAAAACTTTGGTGACAAAATGCAGCTTTCCGTATCTTACTCTTCATTTCTGAATACATTATATGTCTTGAACATTCTCAAATTAGCAGTCTAACAAAAACTCTCAGTGTTAAAAGGGAATCCAGCCAACAGAGAAAAGCCTTCTTTTCTCACATAGTTCTTCTTTTAAAGAGCTACAGAGGTGGTTTTGTATGGAAATGGAAAGATACTTTTGATCAAATGCCCCCAGAGCTGGATGTTTCCTATATTTTTAAAGAAACAGAAAAAAAAAATTAAATTTATTCTGACACAGTTATGGATAACGCTTCACGAACAATGGAGATCCTGCAGCCAAAGTTGAAATTTAAGACTCACTACACATTTTTACGCTGTTTAATCTCAGATCTGTATTTCAAACATCTGCACATTTGCAAGGGCAGCTCTGTGCTTGCTGCAGCACAGGGATTCTTCATGAGGCACTTTGCTATTTTAGATGGTTTCAGGCTCTGTCTGATTCAGTGGCCCCCCAAAATAGCAATGGGAGTGCTCTGGACTGTAGCTGCCATGCCCGTTAGTCAGCAGCCCCTTCACCTAAACAGGACGGGCACGGCAGAACTGAAATTTAACCAAATTTCTGGTATATCGCCTGTCGCAAAATGGGAGGAGATGCACGACCAGATTCAACCCAACATCCACAGAAGGCGGCTTCCTTACAGCTTGCCGCAAGAACTTCTCACACATGTATGTGACTTGAAGGATCTGAAAATTCACTAGAGAACACATTCTGGTTTTTTATTAGACCTGCCCTGAAAAGAGCGAGATGTTATACCCAATTTACCATTTTCATCCTTAGAAGATTGTAAAGCTGCTGATTTCAGTTTATCTGCAATACTAAATTTAGTATCTTCTGGCTACCACATGAACATACTGCTAGGTATTTAAGTGTACTCAGCATCTAAATTATTGCTTAGATTTACACTTCAATTAACATCATGGTAAAACGTTTTAGAAGAGAATCAGATGCGCTTTCACCATCAAATTCAAATGGTTGAAGATTTTTCCACCCCTTCAGCTGAAACGCCGTAAGTGACTGCGTGTTCTCTGCTCCATAGCAAAGCCGGCCGAGTTCAGCAGCTGCCAGGAGACTGACAGACTACGCGGTCAAACTTAGTTTCCTTAGAAAATCCATCTAAAAATAACTGAGGTCTGAAAAAAATGGATTAAGTTTTAAGAAAATTTGTAGGAATATTGCTTTATTACAACGCATCTGCATAGCAATTACACAGATGCAATGTCCTCAAAAATACCCCTCACTGGACGCTGCAAGGACTGGATAGATTATTTCACAATACGTATTTTTATTTTCACCCCTCCCCACCGAAAGCATAACATGGTGACCTCTGCCTTGATCTGTGCAGAGAGTGTGTGCGTGTGCACACGTGCGTGAGGAGGGTTATTCTACTTTATTAAAACAGACTGCTTCTATCCCTTCTATTCTGGTAAGTAAAATAATCCACCGAAACCTCAGAGGACCCCGTTACAACAGCCAACGCTGGAGAACACTTGGAAAGTCTAAAGGATGGAGTTTTCAGAAGCTGTAAGAAACTGAGTAGCAAATCACGTTTTGCGACTTTTCTGATTCATGCAAGGTTTCACCTGTATGAAAAACACAAGCCACTATTAAAAATAACTTTGAAAGACATAAACTTCACAATAGGTTAAGGACTAATTAGCCATAGAAGAGCACCAATTTCAAAGAGCACAGCGCCACGGACAAGATCTCCTGCCTGTGGGCGCACACACAACGTATCAGTAAAGCCTGGGCTCCCCGGGGAGCACACCAACTCCTTCTCTTTCTTTCTTTTCTAGGGCTCCCCAGAATATGATGCTCTGTAGGGCTGAACACAAACTTCCCAGCTGGCAAAAGCACACAACTGTATTTTAATTAAATAACAGCATGTGGGTTACACACAGGCTGTATTTACTTCTTCTCTGGTGGATCCACGTATCTTTTTCTAACTATCAGCCTACAGAACATAGCTCAAACCATACAGATGTTCTATAATTGTCTCCCAGTCACTTGAGTCCAGCAGTCTTTTTGGCTGAGCACGGGTTTGTTTCTGAACAAGAACAGCACAAGACGATCTTCTGTCCTTGAAAAATACTAGTGATTATCTCATGCTGCAGCCACCCTGGATCTGTCAAGGGTCTGCAGTTTCAGAAAACAGAAAGCACACTGCTAACCAGTACTGCATGACTAATTACCACAGCAGCAAAGGGGACCTCGTTATTCAAACATTGCTGGATGCTTTTATTATTAACATTTATTCCACCTACAACTCAAAAATACAGTCCTGCACAAAGAAGTAACAAGCCCTGTTTTTCCCCTCATTCAGTAGAAAACAAAATTCTATGGTTACATTATGGTTTCCAAAAGCTTCTTTCAGCTCGTTTTGAGCTTCACCTGTTCTCAAATACATATAATTATGCTAATGACTACAAAGGCTTGGAAGGTCAAATGAGAAGCAGGCCTGCACGTAGCACAGCACGGAACACACCCCCTGAGGGGCCGGTGGAACTGCGGCACAGCCCCACCGCAGAATCGGAGAACCGTCTAGGTTGGAAGGGACCTTTAAGATCATCGAGTCCAACCATCAGTCCCACCATGAGCGTGAGCTGTTCGCAGGGTCCACAGGGCACTGCACAAAGGTCAGGTCCCCCCATCACCACCTCCCTGCTGCGTGCATGGAAGCAGGAAGGCACTCCAGCTGGAGACCTAGCAAGAGGATATTGGGGATTAGTTTTCACCTAGACTGGACCCCTGAATGACGCTTTGTCGGCCAAGCAGATGTGACAGAAGGATGGGCAACGTTACTTCAAACCAACTGCAAAAACAAAGTCTCTGCTTGTCCCTCGTGGGACTCTCCATCAGAAGCCCATTCTCCTGATGCTCACCTGCCTCACGCCCCATCGCTCCACGCCGGTTAGCAACTGTTAATAATTCACACACTTCTGAAGTGTTTTCTGCGAGTCATCACCCCACATGCAAACAAATATCATGATCAAGTACTTGCAAAGATCATGACAGCTTCAATTCCATCTCGGGCCTCTGCGTGTGTCCATCTCAATTACGCTCAGTCTCCAGCAGCCACCGAGGAGCAAAGCCTGCCCTTGTAAGGCTGTTCTGGGCTCGCATTCCACATCGACTCTCTTTCTGTTTCATTAGTAAGAGAACTTAATTTAACCTGTTGTGTTTGACATTATGGACTATTTAAAGACGCAGCACTGCACTGAGCTTAGCTACATGGCTCCAGACTCAATTACTCCTCGGGTTCCTCAGACACTACAAAACAACTTATGTTTTTTATATCCTCCTAATTTTTGCCTCTGTATTCTCTATTTTGCCATCTGAATTGTCACGTTCAAAGGAGTAGCAAGCGTTCCTCCCTACTGGCTGAAGTTCTTACATGTAATGTCCCATAATAAAAGTTTTTACCATGTCACCTTCAAATTCACATTTGAAGTAAAAAAAGAAATGTTTTGCTACTCAGCCATCTGAAATGCCAAGTAATATTCTCAAGGCTTCCCAACGATCTGCCAGTTTGCAGCAGTCCCACTCCCCAACCACCCCACCGCCCCGGCCGGCCGGCAGGACCCCGGCCCCACAGCTAGCACCCACACAAAAGCCCAACGGCCGGAGCAAAGGGGGATGGTTTTTTCTTTCATTCCAAACCAAGACCAACAGAACTGCTTTAAAACAGGTCCAGAGGAGGCCCCGGAGACGCTGCGAGGGCTGGAGCCCCTCTGCTGGGAGGACAGGCTGGGAGAGTTGGGGGGGTTCAGCCTGGAGAAGAGAAGGCTCCGGGGAGACCTTAGAGCCCCTTCCAGTGCCTAAAGGGGCTCCAGGAGAGCTGGGGAGGGACTTTTTACAAGGGCATGGAGTGGTGGGATGAGAGGGAATGGCTTCAAACTGGAAGAGGGGAGATTTAGATGAGATATTAGGAAGAACTTTTTCACTCTGAGGGTGGTGAGCCCCTGGCGCAGGTTGCCCCGAGAAGCTGTGGCTGCCCCATCCCTGGAGGTGTTCAAGGCCAGGTTGGACGGGGCTTGGAGCAACCTGGGCTGGTGGGAGGTGTCCCTGCCCAGGGCAGGGGTGGCACTGGATGATCTTCAAGGTCCCTTCCAACCTATACTATTCTATGATTCTATGAAAACAGTCTTAACTTGGGAACACACATAGTTTGGCAAGAGCCTGGGCAGATAGACTCTGTGTTTTGCTTTCCACATAGAAAGAACAAACCCGTTTGTGTATCAAGTTAGTTTCTTTAAAATGCTCCTATCTACTTGCCAGTTCTCACGCCCCCCCTTTCTCTTCAAAATGACTTGCTGTTACACAAACAAAAAAAGATAGATCCCCTGGGTACATTTGGTAGAATATCTGTATTTGGGGAAATGTGAAAAATGCACAAGTTTAGATCAGGTTATCAGATTTATGGGTAAAACTGTCTAAGTTTGCCTGCCAGGTTAAATCTTACTTCACTGGCAAGAAGTCAGACTTACAGAATTAAAGACGCTTCCTCTGTTACTGTCAGCGAGCTGTCACAACTGTTCATAGAACAGTCTTACTGCACAAAGTCTCTAATTTTGATCTTTGTTCACAGCACACAGCAATCTCTTTCATTTAAGCTAAAAGAAAAATTAACACAGAGCTTACGTTCAACAAAAGGTTTGCATTTAGGTCCATGAACAAAAGACTGGAATTGTTCAGGCTCCTGCACCTGTTTATACTTGACAGAGTTCAAAACACAGCATAATTTCAAACCCATACCAAGCTGCTTGGTGCACGGGTGCAGAAGAGTGCTGTGACATGCATCGTCTGGGGGAAACAGAAAAAAAACCAAGGTGTGTTGTGAGAGAGAAAGAGATGACGCGATTCACACCGCAGCATCCATCTCTATCGCGGAGCCAGCAGTCCAGACAACCATCTGCTGCCGGCCGGGCACCTTGTCTGCAGCTCAGCATCCTCCAGACTCACACCTTCCCCATCTGCTGCCCACGCGCTGGGCGCTATCAGCCGGGACGCAGGTACCTCGCATGCCCACGCGGCAACGAATTTAGGACACGGGCCCCAACAAAACCAACACGGCTGCACAGGTGCTCTGAAGACAACAAAAACCTTGCTTCCCCTCCAATTTTCACACATTATCACATATAGCATCATGAAATAATTCACGGGGCATGGGCTCTAAGCCAACCATTGAGGTAAGTTTGCTCCTGACTCCATCCTTTTTCCCATTTGCTGTATGTACCTTTCCCATCCCTCATATCCAAGATTCCCCATGAAACTTAACGCAGCCAAAGATGAAAGTGCTTAGTGGTTTTATCTGGTTTGTCTGGGTTTTTTTTTTTCTTTTTCATGGCAATACAATAAATACAATTCATTCAGACTGTTTCACCTGCCACAATAACCATAAGCAGTCCATGGTCAGAAGAAAAAGAAAAAAAAAAGAAAAAAATAGTTGAATGGATGGAATGTTTTCACATGAGGACTTTGTACAGTGAAATCTCTTTTGTAACCTGTAACATTAGGTATCTCAATATTTACACTGAATATTTGTTTTCTATTCCTACTGTTGTTTCCTACTGAAACTAAGCAAATTAAGCTCACATATACAGTTTAAATTTATACTGATTCAGAATTTAAGACAAGTTGCACAGAACTTGACATTAAAGGCATTCCCCTCGTACACACAGCCAACTACAAAAGAGACTGAAGTTCCATTTCCAGACTTTTTTCTTATATTTTCTTATATTAGTTTATTTTAAAAGCCCACAAAGGCCTCACAAACTAGTGGGCAAGGAAAGGCTGCAGCAGCAACAGGTTCTGGATCAACGTTTGGAAAGTTTATACAAGCACACATTAATACAAGAGACTTTTAAAGAAGGGTGCTAAAGTAGCTCATCAAGTATCTCATCAATGTAGTCCATAGCTATTTTTAAAATCTGTATTTTCAGAGGTAATAACAACTTCAGAGTAATACTAATTTCTTTAAGAAGTAACACATTTCAATCATGGAAAAACAATTGCGTTTTGAAATTCAGTGCCAGTAACTTTGCAGGCAGATACTTTAATTTATTCCTCCAGATTGAAAAGCAAAATAAGATTTCTTGATACTTATGCACCACAACTGCAAAAAGGCCTATGTAATAACACTGTCTTTGCAATTTGCCTCTTAACGGTTGGACTTGATGATCTTAAAGGTCTTTTCCAGCCACAATTCTATGATTCTATGAAATCTGAGTCTCATCTGATCCGGAACAGAACACAAGAATTCTTTACTTATCATCCAGTCAAATTTGCTTCAGGACAACCTTCGCTAAGAAGCTAATTTGCGTTCCTTTGAAGACATCGCGTTCCCCAGTACCCACACAGGCCGTGTCACATTAGGACAAATACTCATCGTGCTCTCATCTCCCACCCCGCAGTGTAACGCGCCGGTGGCAGTGCCGGCTCCAGAGGAGACTCAGTCACTTTGCCAGCCGGCCCTTGAAAACAGAAACGATGCCACCCGTGTGCTGCACATCCTTATTCCACAACTGCCTTTTTCTTGAAGTTCGCCTGTGGTATTACTACTTTTATTTGATAACTAAGAGCTGAACTCACTTGGCTGCCATCGTGCTATCCTGCCTACTCCAGGGGAAGGAGAAAACGATGATCCCGAACAGCCCAACTCCCAGGCACGGAAGGGCAGGGGAAGGCTTTATTCTTTGCCGTGCTGTGTGCTAACCTGATAATCCTCTCACAGCACAAAAAAGCATCATATGAAAAAATAATCGTGTTTTACAGCAAGCACAGCAGAGTCCCATCACGCAGGGGCAGAAACGCAACAAGAACATTCCCTGCCACAGAAAGGGGCTTCAGGGAGGAAACCAGCAACTTCCCCGCAGGGCTGTGGCACAGCCCTCGCCACCTCCCCAGTAGAAACGAAGACACTCTGCCAAGGGCGCAGCAACAACCAAAGAGCTCACAGTCACTGCACGTACCTTCTCGAATATCAGCTAAGGGAGGACAACAAAAGGGAAACAAGGAAAACCAAAACAAGAAAAACATACCCTTTCTCCAGGTCTCACACAGAAAGAGACTTGGTTGGACTACAGCAAGCACAAAATGGCAGTGAGTTAAAAAAAAAAAGTGTAAGAAGAAACAAAACCCCCCCACCCCTCAGGTGCAAGTGTCACCGTACACCATCAGTGGAATGTTCTGGCCAGAGGAAGGAACAGGTATGAGCTGTTCCCAGAGCAACGCACAAGGGGAAAGCGGACATCCCGCTCCCGGGCTCGGAGGGGCTGAGCGCTGCTGCCCAGCGCGTGGTAAAAGCGGAGCTCACACCGGCCGGGGCTCCCGTCCTCGCTCCCAGTGCAGCTCCTCTCCCCCCCACTGCGGAACGGGAGTTTTGTTTCCCAAGGGCTCCGCAAGCAGCACATCGCCTGCCTGGGGAGCAGGAAGGGAATTTTTTTCCACTCTATTTTGTATCATTTGTCTTGAGTGCGGCACTCCAGCCTTCTCGCTCCGCATACGGGCGTCTGCGGTAAGAACGGCTTGGGAGTTCGAAGCATGAAAACAGGCAGAAACACACATCAGCTGCTCAGGAAGTAAAGGTTAAAATGGCCAGCTCGACAGAGAATTAGAGGATTCGGAAGCAAGTACGAGGGAGGTCCCTGACACTATAACCCCAAGAAGGTGGCAGGAACGTTAAAGGGGTAAATGTCTCGTCCCTATCTAGTGGTAATTTATTAAAGCTGAAGCTTATGCCTGAACGTGTATTCCCATCTCACCCACATCTTCTGACAAATAAAACATTCTCCATGGCACACAATGAGAATTGTCCAACAGAACACTGTGAAACCAGCAAACAGCTGTTGAAGTGTGTGTGCAGCTGATTAAACTTCCCTGTGCAAGGTTCCAAACCCTTTTTATATAGAGAGCTACCACTTTTAAAATCTTCCCTTCATCAATCTCTTAAAACAAAAAATTGAGTGACCCAGTCTGATCAATAAATTTGAAACACACAGTCAGACATCCACACGCTTCAAACAGGACAACAAAAAGATTAGAAATTTTGCTGGGACATCATCTTTCCCCGTCTCACGCAAGAAGCACGTTAGCGCCTATGAAATGAAGCTTTTTATCACAGAGAAACGTTTTGCAATGTTTGCTAGAGAAGGTCAGATACCGAATGCGTCTAATCTGCCTGCAGGTCCACCCACAGCCTGACTCTTCTCCCGAGGAACTCTTGGTCCCCGCTGACAAGCACTCTGCCCGCTTTGGGAAGCTCTCCTCCACGTCCCCCTCTCTGCTACCGCCGCCCTTCCCGACACGTTCCACAGTAGCACGTGGCTTACATCCGTTCTTTAGATTATGAATCTTTGAGGGTAGACTTGTCTTACTGCTTCTGTAAAAGATACGTAACACTTACGTGCACTGTAACAACAACAAAACAAACAAAATAACCCACAGCACTATCACCTCAGTAAGATAAAATTCCGTACCTCACGTTCTCGTTTAAGAAAAGTCACATTTAAGTACGGTACTTGCACTTCTTATGGATTTAAATCAAAAAATGATAACAGAAGGGGCAAAGTAGAGGCACAGAGTGAGTCATTAAGTTCCAAATGCGCTTGAAAACTGCACTTTCATCTGAATTAACCAATATTAGAGAAACCAGGTAAGAAGGAAAAAACCCTTAAGTTTGCATTCCTTGTTTTCCCTACAGAACTACACTTGTGATAAAACACATTAATAATTTTCATGACTGAACACTCCACGTACTTGTTTATACCTGCCAAAATAATTTTACCATTCTACTGCCATGGTCGTCCTTGATGGGATCAGTGAAAAACTGCAGCTTCCCATTTCACTTCTAATCAAAGTAGGAAGTCACCCATCCTTCTCTCTGTACAAAATTTGTGTACTTTTACAGTAATATGTAATTATTCCAAGATTAATAAAAATCTGTAAACGAAGGTAATTGTGAAATATAACTTAGATTCAAAGTTTTTAAACAATTTAAGTTTAAATATGATAACCAGTAATAACTGCAACAACTAGAGCGCCAAAACAGTTTTTTGGAAAATGTTAATTTTTTTGTCCCCCAAACTATGTTTCTCTTGAACTTACAAAGGGCCCAGTTAAACATCCTGAACACGCATAGTTTTTGTACCTTGAATTGTTTCAGTATAAGACAAAGCTATCAACGTTAAAGCTGAGGGAACAAGCTAAAAATATACTGTGTTGTTGGAAAGCCCACGTACATAATCATTCAGCACTTCCCTTCCATCTCAATGGAGGAGGAAAAACTGAAAAACAAAACAGAAGCAGGAAATTCCTACAGCACAAATATTCTGGAAAGTACTAAAAACATTTTCTTTACATTTGTTTATGTCAAAAGGATCAAGCCAAGCAAAAGGTGGATTGTTACAGTTTTTTCCACTTATACAAATAAAAATCCAGTTGAAGAAAGTTTTTTTGTTGATAAACATTACCATACAAATAGTAGACACTCCCTCCAATGTGGGCTGTAAAAATACACACGAATTAGGTACAAGCTTAGCAATAAGCTAAACATTAGCTTTTCTATCACCTAAGAAAGATGCTATGGAAAAGCAGGAGCTATCTTACAGCAGGGGAGATATCCAATGTCAACAAAAAACCCAATGTGAAACTCATCCCTAAGAAAGGGAAGCTATTTGCACAGCGAAATGAAAATATGAGCACGTAAACAAACACAAAGCAGGCTGAACACCACATGCTCCCTGCAAACGTGCCCAAACCTCGCAGGAGCGGTTCTGGTGTTTTGATCAAATATACAATCTCAACACGCGACTGATTCAATTTTCCCCACAGTCCCAGTCCTCAGGTCGGGAATCCCCCCGGCACGCCAGGCAGCCACCGGGCAGAAGCTCCCGCCTGCGCAGGGTCTCCTGGCAGCGGGGAGGCAAACCAAAGCCGTGCCAGAGCCGGGGCTCAGATATGAAACCCAACGTGGGAACAGTCATTTCTCCACCACTTGATCCAATGCACTCACACGTTAAGCACAGGTAACTGCAAAACATCTTTAACAGAGGCATCCCGAGGACAGAACGTGGCCTAAAATACCTCCAACAGCCAAACTTTTCTCCTGGGGCAAAGAAGGTAAGTGAAGTGCAAGACAATAAGCATGGGAACATGCTACTTCTGCTCAAGACGGTAACGGGAAGAAAAGGGGTTGGGAAATCTTTTGTTCCCATAAGAGTGAGTCAAATTACACGCAAACAAGAAAGGACAATCCGATATGAAGAGACGTTCAAATTATTTCCTTCTCTTCGACAGATATAAAGTTTTACTGTGGATTCAGACCTGCCCACGAGCAGTCATTTGAACCCCTCCTCACCAACACCCTTCTGCAAAGGCATCAAAATCCGACTTCAGGGATAATGCCACATTCACCAGTTTCATTCCATCTCCTTAACATTTTGCCATGAAGTTCTGATTCCTCTCGCTGAAGGTGGTCTGAGCCGTTTTGCAGCATCGCAGCTCAGCCAGCATCTCGCTCTCCCCCCGAGGCAGCCAGCCCCGCTGCGTAGGCTGGATGGGGTTTGTCACCCCCCCGTAACAGCAGGAACCCCCTTATGCAAGAAGGGCTCTTTTCTCATGCACAGCGGAGCTTTCGGGGAAGCAGGATTTGGCCCACACGTTACTGGTATTAAGCAGGTTGTAGCAGGCAGGAAACGTTCTCCTCGAATCTCACAAGTTTGAGCGTTTCTTGGTAACGCAATGCCTGAAGTCCGGGCCCATTTCAGCGCGCTCCCCGGCGTCCAGCAGCGCGGGCAACTCAAACGCAGCAAACACAGGCAGGCCAGTTTGAAGAAGTGACAGCCAGAGAGCCGGCACGCTACGCCGGGGAACAATGTGTTCTCCGAAGTGTTAGATACGGTCCAAAGCACACTGCTCTTTTAAATCAGTCAGCGAATGCCAAGTTTACCATTTCTTAAATAATGCATTTCTGTCATCCTTTTCAAAGTGATAAAACACAGAACTTTTTATTACTGTCTGCCTGGAGAAATTCGGTGGTATTTCTCTTTCTCACAGAGGGTGCTCGGGTAATCTCCTACTACTGAAGGTTCAAATCTGACTCTCAGAACTCAGAGAACACGCCGAAAGCAGAGCCTGCTTTTTTGTGCGAGGGATTTCCTTCTTCAAAGAGCAGTAACAAGAAGCTGGAAGGTAAAACTGCATCTTAAATCATTTTGGCTATTCTCAGCATAATCCCATGCTGCCTAACAACTTACCCACCTTCCTACTGCACAGCTGGGAAGCACTGAGCGCCTGATTGTTCTTTCTATTTTCTCCCTACTAAACACTTCTCCACGCATCTTTCATTTATATCAACCACTTCTTGATCTCAGTAAGTAGAACAAATATCGGGTAAAAGCTTATACAATATGTCCTTCATCCATTTTATCTTGCAACATGTCATTTTTATGAAAAAACGCAATAGCATTTATTTGCCATCGCTGCGTAACACTGAGTGCATACACAGTTCCATTATTTCTTGGACTCTTTGCTCTTACTACCTCCCCCTGTTCCTCCTCCTCCTCCCAGGCTCAGCACGTCAGCCCCACGTCACCGGACGGGAGGGTGACCGCACAGCCCAGCCGCACAACGGCCCCATGCTCCCACGTCCCCTGGGACGCAGGCAGCGCACTGGGGGCACCACAAGCCACCCGATCTCACGCCGGCACCGACACAGCCAACGCGCGCCTCTGCCGCGCAGGGCAGTGCCACGGTACAAGAATACCCCCGTGACACTGCAGGCGGCTATATCTTAAATCGCTTATCGGGGTCATTGTTACAGGTGTGGCCTCCGCTTACATTTTTTAGATTAAGTGCATTATTTTCCTCCTAGGTCTGGAACTTTGGAGCTTAAAGGTTGATTTGCTGACATTCCTTCTGCATTCTCAACTAGATTTGCTGTATTTCCTGCCCTGAACTGTGAAATACTGCCGAATTCTGGAATAAATGCACAAGTAAATCCAGTCTTATCCGACATCTGCAATCTCCAACCATAGCAATCACAATTTGCCAAATATGTACTGTGGTTAGCAAATAATCTATACTGCCTTCCTTAACGTGGCAGGTATTTATTAGCCTCAACCATGAATCACTAAACCAAATACTACATTTTTTCCAAGCTTCATTCAGGCTTGAGATTTACCTTAAGTTACTTTTCCAGAGCAGCTTTGCGCTGCAGCACAAAGCCCTGTCATATCTTGAGGAAAGGCCACTACAAAGAACTACTTTCACCATGCTCAAGTTGCTCTCTAAAACGCCGTTTCCTTTCAGTACAGTAAACACGCGCTGGCCGTATGAACAGCTCACGACTGCTGAAAGAACAGGAACAATAGTGGGAACTTGGCCGGCTCCCAGCATCAGGACACGGACAACAGCATGGGAAAGCAGGAACTGAGTCAAAACAACTTTACATCAAAATATTAGTAGGGAGGCAGTGAAGTTACCTCTCCTTTGTATGTATAAATGAGGTTTACCACTCCACTTTAGCCTCCTATCAGAAGCGTACTCATCACTTCAGACCCAAATTAAAGGGGAGGAGGGCAGGGGCAGACAGTCCCCCAGTTCCAGCTGCTCTGAGCCCGGCATAACACAGTCAATCCCCAAAAAATTACCAGATCTACAAATGGTTACATCTTACTGAATGCAAACCTTACTGCCCCCAGTTAACCTAGAATGCACTATTTCATAAAAGCATTTAATGGTAAATTAAACTTAATACCACACCTAATTATAACAGACTGTGTTGGATCCTGCAGCGTTTCCCTCGTGCGAGCCCTGAAGCTGTGCGAGGACGAGTGGCCTCGGGCAGCACGTCGGCCTCCCGCGGCGGAACAGCACTCTCTCGCGTTCCCGCGGGGAACGGGCTTCCTCGGCCACGTTTATTCTGTCTGCTTGCTCGGGACAGTGACACAAAAGTTAGAATTCCCCTGCCACAGCAGCATTCAGGAATTAAGAAAATGCCTTTCTGAACCGATTTTTCCCTGCAACAGGGCTTCATTTACTCAGATTATTTGAAAGGAGGATTTCGTTGCTGACACCAGCCTGGCACGTACACCTCAGACACTACCTGGGTGTGAGGGATTTTTACGTCTTTGGGAAAAATATACAGCTGAAATGCCATTGTCCCATCACCAAAAGTAAACCCCGTAACAAAACAGCAGCAGACAGCGTCCAGAGGAAACCCTGGGCAGCGCACACAATGGGAAGCCACACGCCCCCAACACGGAACGCCTTCCCGCCCTTAAAGCAGGGTAACCATCACCCCTGGCACGCAGCAGGCCGATGATTGAGGTTTCCCTCCACCACCCATCAAAATGCTATTGCAGTGACATGCCAGGACAGCGTGGTCATTAACGAGCTGCCACTTCCTCTGGAGTCACTGATAAAGAGGTATCAAAACCAGTCTTAACAGGTAGCACTAAAACCTTGTCAAAACAAACTTCAGCTCTTACTTCTTACTTAAATACCCCAATTTTGGTTTGATTTTGTAATTATTGTTTAATGACTGTCAATAAAGAATAAGGTGGTCTTTTTAAACCCTAACTATGCTGCAGGGCAACATTTTACATAAAACATGCCATTTTCTTTTGCATGCTTTCAGGTTGCAGCATTTGTTTGCTATTTGAACACGGACAAGTGCCACACTGAGAAGAAACAACTCATCAAGAATGGTACCTAGCATGCTTGGGAGACACCACCATCACCCACACCAGAAGGCCAAAACTGAGCAAAGAATCTGGAGCCCACCTTCCCTTCAACTGTGATTCAGAGTATTATGTATGTGTAACACAGAGCTACAAGATTTATGAGAGATTCTCTGCTGCTAACAGGACACCAGTCTCCCATGGGCTTTTTGGACCTTCATTTTGCTAAAGTGGAGCCAAGGCCACTCTTAGACCATACCTATAATGTTTTCATGTTTTCAAGGCACCGTCAGCCACTCACCTGTCCCAGATGCTTTTCCTGTCACACTCAGCTGAAACTAATGAAACTATGCATTTTATGAGGCGTCAGGATTTATGCATCTACCACACGCAGTGGGGGGGGATCCAGGCTGGGCCAACATCTGGCTGTCAAGAGAAACACCACATATTCTCTAGAGACCACAGAGCTCTCATATAAGGGGGTGCACTGGTCATTGCTCTCAGCTGTTCCAGCTGTCTTCTCTCATCTACTGACTTTATCTGTCTTATCTGGATTGAACGACAGATCACGTAGCTCTCCATAGAGCCACAAGGTTTTGAGTGTTGGTTGTCTCAGCTACAGCCGCAGTACAGCTGCAAGTCCTGCCAGAACTCTGAGCTGGGTCTCTCACTAACCATCAAACCGGCCAGGACCATTCTGAAGGCGGCTGTGACCAAAGTCACAGCTGGTTCCTGACCAAAGTACTAAAAACTGCACCTAGCACAGCTCACATCCTGACACCGACCCTCTTCTCCCCTGCAGCACCTGTTCAAAATCAGCCAGGGCTCCTATTCTTTTCCTTCAGCACCCATCCTGGAACAGACCCAGAGCTTTCCTACCCCTTGCCAGCTCTGCCCCCGCTGCGAGAAGCCTGGCCTCCACACGCCACGCTGGCTTCTCTCACCTGGTCCTACTTGTGACACAGAGCACTCATCAGTGCGCTCCTACAGTGGCCTCAGCTACAGCAAAAAAGAGATTACATCATCAAAACTGAAGCACCTCACAAAATACCCTGGGGCAGTGCAAGAATTGCTCACAACTTTGAGATGGTGAAGGACAGGAACAGAACCCAACTGAGAGTGCTCCACTAGTGGCTGTGCCCACAAGCAAGCCAAAAAAGCTGGTTATTGGACAAATGGCATTGCAAAGGAACAGGAAACCTCACTGCTGTGGCTGCATACCCGACACGCTGACCAGCATGACGGTGAGACTGATGCAAGCAGCTGGACAACAGACCTAAGCTGCACTTAAAGGTCTTCTTATGCAAGTCAGACCTAAAGATGTCTTGTATCAGCTGCAGCAAAGCTTCTCGCCAGCTGGGAAAGGGATGATGAATACCCCATGAAACCTGGAAAATACTCAAATATAACAAATATATCACATGGTCACTGAAAGACTGACACTTGTGTACATAATTACAATAATTAACCAATTAAAGATGATGACAAGATCACAGCTGGGAGGCAGGTACATGGCAGAGCAGAGAAGGAAGTCATGACATGGAACAGAGCTATGATTCAGGCTCTGAGTTGCAGCTGCTGAACTACAGATGACCACAAGGCATTTGGCGACTCCTGCGCAGGGCTCTGCCGTATGCTTATCTCGGCGTTGGACTGAAGGGGTCCAAGTAACAAACACAGTCTGTCACTGAAAATACGACTGAAAGCAACTCAGTAAGTTTGGATTGCAGGTTGATGGAAAAGGCAGCAAGAGGAGTCAGTGCTGACACCAGCTGGATGGTAAAACAGCAGCACCAGCAGCCTACGGGAATACACAGCTAAGGCAGGAGCAACCACCCGCGGTCCTACCAAGGGCTGCAGACAGGCTCAAGGGGCAGCCTGCACCCTTCTTCCCCTGTCACCAGCAAAAGCTCAGTTGTATGCCATACAGGTTATAATCTAAATGGTCAGAATCAAAGGACTGATATATTGCTGGAGTCACAAACCCACAAGCTTCTGAGAAATTTCACCCGACGAGGAGCATGTTTACAGTATGAAGAGACAATTTACTGAGAGTGAACCAAACACAGAGTGGTGTTCAACAGTCCTGCTCTTCCTCCTGTCAGAGAAACATCAAACAATTTGACCAAAACCAGACTCTGTTATCACACCAGCCAGGAACTTCTGGATTCTTCAACAGCCATCCTAAAGACTCATAAAAAGAAAAGCGTTATGCAGCATTCTGCAAGGCTCCATCAGCACTCTTGGCTTTCTCTTTATTGTTCGTTTTTTTTTTTTGCTAGTTGGTACAGTTGCAGCAATAATCCTCAGCAGCTCTCATTAGTCCATCTTCTGTCATCAAAAAGTCTGATGCTCACTCTTCCCTAGGAACCTGCGTCTCAGTAATCCCTGTTTCAGCGTTACGTGTTACACTAAAGAAAACACCAACCAAGAGCGAGCTGCAGTATTTCGGAGTCCTGCAGCGTGCCTCATTAAGAGTGCAAATGATCCAGGTTTGATAAGCTTGCTCTTCTCCTCATTATTACAACTCAAACTGAAAAGGGAGCTCAAGGTTGAATTACAGGGCAGAACTCTGCCTGCATCTAATACAACCTGCTGAACAAAACACAAAGACTACTTTTCAGAAACTCAGAGCTGTCACTCAACACACCTCACTACAGGACACAGACTTCTCGGTGGTCAGTCACCATTTCACACATACTCGGGCACACCACGAACTATAAGGTGCTCAAAAAATACTGTGAAGATTTCTTTTGACAACTTTCCTACACATCACAATACTACGTATCCTATTCAAAGATAAGAAGAGGAATCAGCAAGTAATTAGCCGATAGCTGGCACTGAGTGCGTCCACTGATGCCCAACAACTCCACCGCTGTGTAGGAGTAAAACAAATACACAGCAGAAGAGATGCAACCCATCAATAACTCAATATAGTACCTTTAAAAATTGATTTTCATTATAATATTTTTTAATTAAGAGTTACAGCTTCTTCAGGTATGTCTACCTAATGAAGTACCTTAGCTCCCCAAGACAGATTAAATAACACAAAGCGGGACAACTAACCCCGACAGCTCTGGTTACTCCTGATTATAAATAGAGAGAGCTGATAAATATCTCCTTAGGAGCCTTCAGCTGTAACATCAACACAGAAAGTGACAAAAGGCACAGCTGTGCTTTTCCCTTAAAAAGTCTTTTTTTAGATATATCTAATATCATGAATATCACAATTGTCCTTCCAATATTTTCTTGCAACATATCAGGAGAGTATACACTAATGAAAACGCCTAAGAAATACTTCAAGGCCTCTAAAAGAGCATATACACACAAAAAATATAACGTATCTGTTCTGTCAGACTAAAACTGCACAATATGGGATATCATCCCAGTGATGATCTGGACTGATCAAAAAGTTTGGTTTGGTTTGTGTTTTTTTTCTGGGCCTTGTGGAAAAGAACCAGGTACATGCGAAAGCAGAAGCATTCAGAGATCCCTTTCAGAGTTTGCACTATCAAACCGCGAGGAACATCCGCCCCCTCATCGTACCAAAGTCTGATATATCTTGCTAAATTCTTAATGTGCAATTTAAAGAAAGCTTGCCTCTTAAAAATCTAGCTAATTGAATTAAAAATCTTTAAGACATTTCCAAAGACTTTCATATTTTACAATACTGCAGTCTCCAACAGGAAAAGAGTTTTTTAAGAAAATGTTAAGTTCTTCAAGTACTATTTTCTCTCCCAGCTGCAAAAAATTTACAGGAGGGAATCTCATCTCACTACTGATCAAAGCACATACAAGGCAAGGATTGTAAAATTAAACTCTTTGCTACAGTTTCAAAACGCGCTAGCAAACAGCGAACATTAAAAGGTTTAAAGTGTCAGTGCTGATTACATGCTGAATTTACAGCTGAAAATTGCCAGATTAATGCACGACAATGCCACAAACAAAGCAAAACTGGTATTTGATTAGTACAGAAGAAATTAAAACATTAAGTAATTAGGTTCAAAGCAATATCGTATCTATTCATAAAGGCTTTAAAAATCAAATTCATCTTTTATAAATGTGAAAGCAGCTGACAAAAAGCATTTGCTGTGCAAAAGTAACCCTCGCAGGCTGGCAGCCCAGCACAGCCAGGGCAGCCCGGTAAAAAGAGCTTTTCATTGAAGGGGGCCCGAAGGATTGTTTGAAGAGGAAGTGCTCACTGCGACAAGCGAAACCTATTAACACAGTCAAATTAAAAATAAGTAAGGAACTGTAGAAATCCACAATCCTAAAGCCATTAGCACTGGCCACTTCACTTAAAGAGCAGTGCTTCTGGAAGCAGCAGGCTCCAGAGCCCGCGGACAGCTTTTAGAAATATCCTTTCCCATTTGTTTAACACACAGTATGCAAAACTACAGCTCCTATGGTTAGGCACAAACAAGGGAGACATTCCAATTACTAAGAGGGTTTTCTGGGGCACATTCTAGTAGCCGCCTGCAGTCTCCTCATTTTCAGTGAGTATTACAGATAAAAATAGCCTTTCTCACCCAAAATAAATCCCACACTTAATGTTACTATTCAGAAAGAAACCACAAAGTAAAAACATCACTACATATGAACGTTCTCAGGATTTCTGAAAACAGTTAAAAAGGTCCAACTTGGTAAGCACAATTACATTCTAGAGTACACTTACCCACAGATACTGCAGCAACTTTAGCAAACGTGGACAGTAATAATACTCCATCTTCCACAGCGCAAAGTTAACGCCAAACCATCTTCATTCGAGTCAGCCTCCCCGCTCTTCCCCGCCTCCAGCAGAAGTTAAAAGCAGACCGGAGCAATTAAAAGCAACATGAATAATGTACGGCGCGTGTTTATCCGGCCCCACGTCACCACGCTGAGCTCTGTGCCTTTAACAGATGCTGTGGCTACTTCTGAGCAGCAGCTGAGCTACTGCTGAGCTACCGGCACCGTGGGACTCAACCACTTGTTATTTAGCATCTAACTGCTCGGGCTTACTCCCATCTTGGTAATCCGTGATGTGTTAGTCGAGAGTTAATAATAGTACTTTGGGTTTCGCACTAAAAACCCCTTCATCTGGACGGAAAGAGAAGCTTCTAAACCCACTCTGTTTCGCAGGCTGGGTTATGAAACGCTATTAACGCCACCGCAGTTGTCGGGGTTGCGAGCTGACCTTATTTTTTGGTAATGTACATGAAAAAGAAAAAAAAAAAAACAAAAACCACATGAAAGAAAAGATCCTGCTTTTAATATAAAAATGTCTTTTGTGCACGAGAAGAAATAGACACAACAAAGTGTCTTTTTATATACCACTGGAATGCTCCCAGCAAACGAATATTACCAAAAAAGGAAGAAAGCCTGGGCAACCCCAGTTATTAACCAATACTGGGTCGTCATCCTCCTCTGGGTTGTTTTTAGAACTAGGAAGCAGAGCCTAATCACCAAATGATAATAGGGATTTTGTGAAAAGCAAAAATAAGAATCATAACATTTCTATCTGTTTTTACTTTTCTGACCTATGTCCTTTTTTTGATGGGAAAAGGAAAGACGAGTGACAGGAGCCAGTCCAGGGAGGACCCCGACAGCCTCGTCCCCTCCCAGAACTCCTCCGCTCTCACCTTTCCCAGGGGGGGACGACACAGAGGTGTCACAAAACAGCTTCCAGGAGTCCACAGTCTCCTTTGCTTGAAATTTGGGTTCTGGATGGTTAAGAAAAACACCCCCAACTTTTCTAATCGCCACCTATAAGACCTTGTACAGCTGACCAATTCTCTCGATTTCCTTCCAGGCTGATTCAGTTTTTAGGCTAACAGAACAATTCGCACGTGACGATTTTTTCATATGTCTGTTTCCATCTGGGAAGGAGTGAAGCCGCAATATCAGAGGCTTTATACAATCAGAAGATGAGAACACTCGCTTTTCAAATGGGCAGAGACAGACCTGTCACGGCCAGAACTGGAAACAACTGGTGAACTGTGACAAGCCAAACTATAAATTCATCTGCACATATGCCTAAAATATTTATCTTCTCTTCCTTGCAGTTAATTTCCAAAATATTTTTAAGAGTCAACTCATGATTTTCTTAAACAAATCCTTTTCCACCCACACATCAGAGTTTCAAATAAGTACATCTTTATATGGATACCATTATGGGTACCAGATTCTCCTCACCAAATGAAAAAAACCAAAGTTAAATATAAAATAAATAAACAAAATATATAACCAGAGGCTTCAAAATAATTCATGCCTACTCCAGTTCTAGTACCAGAGTGCTTCGGTTCAACTACACAAAGCAGCAATTTTGGTTATAAAACATATAGTTGCATTGAAGCTGCTCTGTTTCCAGACAAGGGTGCAATCCCTTCAGCCCAACAGAGCGAGCGCAGCCACTTCTGTTTTGGGGATGAGCCACATCACACATTCCTCAGTTTTTAATTCATAACACTCCTATCAGTCTTGATGACTTCATCAGGAATTGAGGTTTGTGATCAAACGTCAAGAGAATTAAAGACCTGTGTCAGCTGTGATGGAATCACTACAAGTTATGAAAGACAACACATGAAAACAACTTCTGCAATTCAGGTGGTTTACCAGAGGACGTTGCAGTTGCAGTGCCTTCCGAGGCAGCACAGAGCGCAGAATCACCTGAAGTCTTACCACAGCCTACGCAAACCAAGAGCGTGTTTGTTTCACAGGCTGTCACAACAGACTCTCGCAGTCCCTCAAATGGCGCTGCAGGTCTGAAGGAAAAGGCCGTGCCGTGCTCTAAGCCACACACGAAGCCACGCGGACGTGCTCTCTGCCCGCTAGCGAGTGACATTTGCAGCTAATTCTGTGAGCTAAAATCCCAGTTGTCCAGGGAAAACATAAGAACAACTTTACTTTTATACCTATACTGCGATGCAGGCAGGGCTAAAGCACAACATACAGAGTATCTGACTGAATGAAGGAGTAAATATTTTTAAATAGGCAGAGAAAAGTTTCATCTTCTTGATACTGATCGCTCCAGCAAAGCAAACCGCAAATCATTTATTCACAGAAACTCTATTCTTTTCCTTATTTCTGTCTTAGGTGAATGCCTTTAAATCTGAAACTAGTTCCTTCTTTACTAGAACCAGGCTGTATCAGAGAGTGAAAAGGGAAAGGAAAAGAAAAAAAATCTTATGTTGGAATAGAACGTTTAAACACTACACTACGATGAGCAGTAATATTTATAATGCAGTCAGTCACTTGTTAAAAAATACTAACAACAAAGCTTACAATCATAAACTTATTCTAATCTCCAAGAAACAGAAATAAAGGCCAAAATAGTCACACAGAAATCATACATTAGAAGAATTTGCCTCGCTGTTCAACCTCTATCTTTGTCACTCGGGCACCCCAGAAAGCAGAAGTCCAGCTCCGATCCTAACCCCAAGGACACAGGTATCCGTCTGGCTCCTGCTGCGAAAGGCACTTTCTGAGCATCTCAACAAAAGGCAGACAGGAGAACACTAAACCATCCAACTACACAAGAACAGGAATAGTTTTGCCGATCGTAGCATGTTCTGCAGCACACGAGACATGTAGTGCTACTGACCTCAGAGAAAAATATACTCTAACAAATCTGTCAGTCTTCAAAGATCTTCTCAGTTGGAAGGTTTTAAACTATGACACCTCCACAGTCTCAAAGACCATCACATTAAAATGCAGACTTTGTTATCCTCTATTCTGGAACAGCCCAAATAAATAAGGAGGGAGTTCCAAACTGTGATATTTCTATTATTCATGGTGAGAGAAACCATCTTTTCAGGGTGTAGAACGCATGACTTTTTTTAAAGTCCGCACAAATGCCGTAGCCCAATTCTTCCTCAAATTCCAGCATATAAACCACTGGTGGTAGGATATGTTCACAGTCATTAATTTACCACAGTCCAATACATTCACAGTCATTAATTCACCACAATCTTCGAAGGTGGAGAAGTCTGGAAGCTACTGCTGCTAAGCACAGAACCCCTTTCCTTTCCACTGGGAACATCACCTCTTCGAGGGCTGTGAGGCTTTACCAGCCTTGTAAGATTCACAGCACTGAACATTTTCTTTGTTAAAGACAGAGAAAAGTACCACCCATAGTAAAATCACAAACAATTATAGTCTATTATGCCACAAGAAAAAACAAGTAACTTCACAACTAAACAGATAAACTAGAAACTGTTCAAACAAAACAGCGGCAGTTCGGTTTCCTTCTAATCCTCTTTCAAAGATGCACTAAGCAAAACACAGATTGCATTCAAATTCAGAGGAAATATGTCTCTGCTGTGATTCTCCTGTGGGTTTATCTTGACCTCTCACATCCCTCAAACTCAAACACCACTACAGCACATCTCTCCACCAGAGGGAACTATTGAAACGCACTGATGAGAACGGCCACTGCACAGCAAAAGTCTCTATTTTCTCCAAATGAAAACAAAGGTATCAACCCTGGTGCCAGAAGAAATGGTTCAGTTCTACAAAATCTTCTGCAACATCTATGTGGGGCTTCGGAAAACATGAAGGCATGGTGAGTTTCCACCTCCCAAACGAATGTAAAAATCTCTTCTCTGCACCTGCTCACTCCCAATTTATACGCACGAGGGCCAGGCTGCCCTTTGTGCTACCATGGCACTGCAGAGCAACAAATACACCACGATTAGGCTTTTCAAAGCAACACAAAGGAGTAAAGCACTTGGATCTGACTGAATTCCACTGGATGCTGGACATGGGAGCTTTCTAGTGGGGCTGACAGCCTTCCCTCCCTGTCTCAGGCTACACTCGATGAAGTCAAAGGTTTATTCTCAGTAACCTCACACTTAAGGACCAAGTTGGAGAATAACAGTCATGTATTTACCCGAGTACGCTACCTGAAGAGTTCAATTATCCCAGCGCTATTTCTGACAGCACTTTTCTCCCACCTATTCTACCTTGGCAACAACATCTTTACGTATCTGCACTGTAAGCTGATGGCATATAACAACTTTTAGGGACTGAATGATAATTGCCAATTCTGTAAATAACCCAGACTCCACCTATGATAACCATTCGACCTCAAGTCCATGCTAAAAATGGGAAAGACAAGGGGATATCAGCCCTTGGACACCTTCCATGAAGTCCTAAGACTAAAATTGGAACAATATGAGCCTATTTCCAAAACTGCTATTGGGAAACTTGTTTACAAAATCCTTATAGGTTTGGGTGTTTTCTTCACTAGAAGAGGGAAAAAAATCTCCCTCAGTTCCTTTCGTTTTTTATCTTTTTGTCTATTCTCTATTAAAGGGCTGTAAATAGCAGAATGAGTAATCGCAAACCCAGGATCTCTGCAGCGGGCGATACGCTCGGTCACCACAGGAGTGTGCTAGCAGACTAAGAGGACAGATGAGATTTGACCTTGGGACAGCGGAGTCACATCTTTCAGTCACCCCTTCTCCATACAAGTGGAAGAGTTTTGAAAAGATGTGGGACATCCATACGTTCAAAAATTGCAAATACATATGTGTAGAGTTACAAAAAAGTGCACTCTTGAAGTGACTACAGTACTGTTCCAGTGTATCAAATCTGCTTCCATGCACAAGGTTAAACAACAAACAACCAAAACCAAAAAAAATCCCACACAGCACTTGCAGTGGTTCAAAACAAGTTTTTCCAGTAAGAAAGGATTTCAGTGGCAGCAGTAATGTCTCTCTTAAAATTGTAGAGTTCTGTGCTGTTGATGTGCTTTTCAAATCCTTTATTTTCCGTAGAAAATTCTGATATTTCTTTTATTATGTAACTTTTGGAAAAATCCACATCCTTGCTTTGTATTTCAGAACAACATCTGGACATAGGATGCTAACTATTTCCCAACATAAATTCATCTTTAGGCTGAAGTCCGGAAATCTTTCTGTAACTTAGGAGAACATCACCCAACAACTTTAAGTGGGAATTTACCCCAAAATTATGCATATCAAGAGACAAATCAGACTGCCAAAAAAGTCAGCTGTGATTCTCCACTGCGTGTTGCCTACAGAAAGAAAATTAAACCCGTCATTTTTCAGGCTATGACATGGTTCTATTTGTCTCCATGATCTTCCAGAAAAAAAACCAAAAAATCTGGAATTGAAACGATTTTCATTACTGAAGCTGAGAAACAAACAAAAAGCATAATGATCTAGACCCATCTTAAGAGTTCAGGATGAAAATTCTTTGCTGAGAAAGACAGATGAACAAGCTGCATGGTTAATACTTTGTGTTCCAAGATTTGGCATAAAGCAGTGTGGTGGAATCCCAGGGAGAAGCGTTCTCTGCCAGTTAAACTCCGCAGAAAGCGCATCTGCTCCTTCTGCTAGGAAGACACATACTTTCTTTCACAGCTATTTACAAAAAGGAAACCAGTGCAGACTGGAGTAAGCCAGGCTGCATCTCCCTTACCTCTCCCCTAGCCCCTGCCCAAGAACTTCCTCCAAAATAACATACCGTCCCGTTATCTGTCCTTCTGTCCTTATAAAAACTGTGGCGGCTTCTCTGAGTAGAAACCAAGGAAAGGTCTGTGCCGTCTGTTTTCTCTGAACTCTGCTTGGTCCACTCTTTCCTAGAAGCCTGTTGAAACAAAGTTATGTATGTTGTTACCTATACATGCATACACATACATATGTATACAAAATACCCTTTTGAAAAAAAAACCAGAGGAAGTTCAAAGCTGAAAATGTAAAATGGACAAACTTTATAGTCACCAATGTCCCACTGGCTATGCACTACTGCATTGTCTGTCACTGTGTTGAGGGAATCACTTGCATTTCACCAAAGTCAGTATCAGCAGTGACGTTTCATATTCAAACGAGGGCCATTCACCCAGTAAAAAAAAAAAAAACAACACCATCACTGTTGACAACTATAAAATAAAACCAAACTACTACTTTTCAAATAATTATAAAATTGCAGAGTTAACAACTTAACATTCTAGGTTCATAGCATTAATAAAGGAATACGCACATGTTTTAAAGCGTTTTCAAGCTCTCCATGGAAACATCAATAAATATTTACACACTTGAAACAAAAATCTAGTCATCTAGTACAATACAAATTCCTCAAGAAACTGCAACACAAAAGGAAATGAACTCTCTTGAAAAGTATGTATCTGCTCACTTGCTGCACCGTCAGAGCTGACACTGAAAAGCGGTATAGAGACGTAATAAAAGCTTCTCCTCACTTTCCATTTTAGTTACAGGGAACACATAGATACCATTTGGTAATACCTTTTTATCCTCATGGAAGAATGATTCTGACGGAGATGGTATCTTGTGTTTCCACCCATTGACTGCACTTTCCAATGGGAAGCTGTGCGTGGGTCGGTACGGATCCTTTTTTCCCCTTACTTCTTGCAGAAGCGGTAGATTGTCTTTTCCTTGGCGGCTCTTTTCTGAATAAGATCGTCTT
This sequence comes from Anarhynchus alexandrinus, assembly GCA_008711295.1. Taxonomy (NCBI): domain Eukaryota; kingdom Metazoa; phylum Chordata; class Aves; order Charadriiformes; family Charadriidae; genus Anarhynchus; species Anarhynchus alexandrinus. The sequence goes on along the minus strand of VUYV01000156.1, from coordinate 768,102 downwards.
AAATCTGGGAGTCCACTTGTCAAACCAGATGTATAGTTCTTCCAATCAGTTTTACTTTTCACATTAGAAGAGTCATTCTCACATGTCATCTTATTTGCAGTGTCTTTATTCCTCGTTATAGAGCTCCTTGCTACGTTTTTGCTCCAATCACCTTCTGGAGTCACCTCTAAGAACTGTTCTTTTGTGACCGACTTCTTCTGTAAGAGGCCATCATCTGCCTTTATGGACAACTTGGAAGCAAAATTAACTTCCAGCCTTTGGTCTGTACCAACTGCGTTTATAGGTTGTACCTTATCAATTACAAATTTTGAACTTCGGTTGCTGGAAGTTAAGTTCACTTCTTCATCCTCATCAATGATGAAAGTTTTCTTCCTAGCGAACTCCACAGGTGAATTTACAAACTTATCTGAAAAAGAGCTGCTAGGATTTCCCCAGTAAGGAGGGCTGAACTTTTTGTCTTTGGACTTTGGTTTATCAAATTCAGGGCTACGTGATTCCAGTTTCTCTTTGCTCTTTTCATTCAGAATTAATTTCTCTGGCCTGTGGTACTCTTCTGCACAGTCACCTTGTTTGTTATTAATGGAATAGTGATCTGATCCCTTCCATTCTTTCCAGCTATAGGAAGAAGTTGTCCTATCTGACACATTTCTTTTGTTCTTTGACTTCTCCCTACTAAATGAACTGTGATCTCCAGAGAGCTTGTCTTGAACGTTACTGGCCTTCACTGATTCTTCTTTGTATTCTGCCATAAGCGCATCGATATCAAGAATTTGGGATCTGTAACCATCCTCGGCCTTCCTTCCAGATGGATCATAATTATTTTCACTCTTTTTCTGGGGGACTAGTTCACTGTCTTTATGTAACTGTGCAAAACGCAAGGGGGATCTGGGTTCATGGTAAGAAGAAACATTTCTTCTGCTACTTTTGAGCTCAAGTTGAGCTGTATTTTCCAGATCCTGTTTTAACAGGAAAGCATCAACATCTATAATTTTCTCTTTACAATGATCCAGACCTCTTTCATGATACTGTTGGTTATCTTTCCTAGATACGTGAAAATTACCAAATGCAATGTTTTTGGAAAAAATATCATCTTTGTCCTGTTCTTTGACCCAATCCTTGTTAATATGCACTTCCCGTGAGTCTCCTCTACAATTTGTACTCGTCAAATTTTTATTTGGTTGCTGCAATAAAGGTTTGGACCTTTCAGGAAAAACAGGGTCCAGATTAATTGTTGCTCCCTCACTTGAGCTAGAAATTGTATTAGTTTCACCTGCACTAGGAGTACCAACAAAGCTTTTTTCCTTTTTGTTACCAGGAACCTGATAAGTCACTGCAAAATAAGTTGCCTTTGGCTCAAAGGCAGAACTCTGATTTTTCAAGTAATCCTCAGGACTGCCAAGAACGGTTTGGTTTGCCTCATTCCCTTCCACCCCTTCTTTGCTTTTTTTGCTTCTCTTTTTAACTGAACCTTCATCCAATTGCAATGAATCTGTCCGACTCAGTCTTTTGGTATTTTCAGGAGTGAGCCAGACGACTTCTTCTGTCTTGAAAGAATCCTGAGGCAAGGTCCTCCTCCTCCACCTTTCAGAAATCTTCAAGTCAGAAACGCTACTTCTGGTTCTCCTGACTTTTTCTTCTGGATCTATTACTCTGACTTTTTCACTGTTTTCACGAGCTGTACTACCTAAGCTAAAGTCTTGTTCTTTGCAATTTAAGTCTAGGCTTTTCCTCAAACCAAAGACCCTAGATTCCTCTTTATTAGCGGTTAGCACTTTTGCATCAGGATGGTAGCTACTGGAAGATTCACAAAATTGTCCCCTTGAAAGCACTGAAGAGGACTGGGCCTCATGTTTGCTTACACTTGTTGAAATACCTTCACCATCAAAGTTGGTTCTGAATTCATAGCTGTCTGTCCCACCTGGTCTGAAACTCCTTTTCTCAGAGGAGCATTTAATCATATTAGACCCCTCTGTCTTCTCCATGGAAGAGACTTCACTCTTATCATTTTTAACTTCAGAATGTAGTTTGTTTACTTTTTCATTCATTCCCAAAAATTTACTTTTGTTTGTAGAATAAGTTATTTTCTCCGCTATTAACATCGGTTCGGTTTCAGTTTTATTAGAGTCTTTTTTCTGTTCAGGTAAAGTGCATTCACTGGAGAAAAAATCAGCAGGTTCTCTCAACGCAGACTTGCTTGTAAAAACTTTTGTGTCTCTAGCTTCTGAAGTAATCTTATCTTCTTTCAAGTAGAGAGTTTTACTACTTGTTCTAGCGGACTGACCAGTGTGTAACACATCCTCATCAGTTTTATTCTCCTTCACAGACGATTTTCTAGTTCTGAGTGTCATGGCCTTTTTTTCAGGAGCCATTGTAATGGCTTCACTAAGAGCTCTTTCACCACACGTCTGAAAGATTTCATATCTCGGCTCTATTCTTTGGTAAATTAGAGAGTCTTCTGCATTTTTAGGAGTGGGTTTTTCACTCTTCTCAACCAAAGATTTTTCTAAGAGAATTCCTGGAGTGATTTTCTTGTCTTCACTTGAGCAAGCTGGTTTTCCACTTTTTTCTACATCTGCTATATGTTTTGATGAATCGGATTGCTTGTGATAATCCTTCTTTATACCAGTGGTTTCCTCCACTTCTGCCATCCATGATCGTCTGTTGTACCCTGAAGTCACCACATCGTGCTTTGCCTCAAGCTCATTATTCATTTTCAGTGCAGAATCAGTTCCAGGATGATCAGCAGCAACATTATGCCTCTGAACATTATGGTCAAACATGGTGGCTCTGACAGTTTTAATGTAGGTCTTTTCCGTAAGTGTGGCTGGCTTTAATTTTTTTTCCAAGTTGCTTGTGAATGAGACAGAGTTTTCACTTTGCTGAGAAAAATGCTGACCATCTCCAAGGAAGCTTCCTTTCCTCTCTACCTGATCTGGTTTATTTGTAATTTTTAAAACCTGCCGTGATTTCCAAGGGTTCCCAGTAGCATGTGCTTCAGTGACATCCATGCCATGTGCAAGCTTCATCTCCTTACTCTGGAACAAGAAAATCCAACAGTTAAAATAGCTTATTTAAAAGATGTATAACAAAGTTTATGTTAAAACTTACTTGTACCTACTCTGTGCAACACACCCTGCACAAGTTAAACACACCCATGTTCCCTGAACACAAAACCCACTGAGACCAAGGTAATCTAAGCACGTGTGGCTCCAGCTCCTGAATCTTGACTACAACAGAATTATCTCATACCTTGATTTTTACTTTTAATACAAAAAAAAAAGAAAAATATATGAAGTGTTGATACATGAGATATGCGTGCCATTCAGTTCCTGAGCTCAGACTTCACGAGACATTTTAATCTGCAGTGAGTTTATACCCACATCATACGCCAGAGAAGGCAATGCACGCAACAATAGTGCAAACCTTCAGAAGGTTCATAACCCCAGCTACCACAGACACCCTTATGAACATTTACGTTGCAAGCCCTACAGAAATTCAAGTACAGAAGCAAAGCATAGAACAGCACCACAGGGATGTAGGTACCTTCAGAGGAGGTCTAAACTCCTGGGAGACACCAAATATACTGTATTTTGTCAAAACTGCCTTTTCAAATATAGCTCTTCGCTAACTAACTAGTGACATGGTCAGTAAGTGCAGGGAATATGAAGAGCTGAATAAATATCACCGCTGGAGCTACTCAGCTAAGAATAATGTTAAGGATGAGCTGAAGTAAAAAGAGAAAGTGGGAACTAATATTTATTGCCAGTTCTTTACTATTATCTACTTGCAGGAAATATAACTAGCATGCTGACAGCTGTTATTTTTAATAACATTCATTGAAAAAGCACAGCAATGTTATTTAGGAGATTGACACGAAACATACAGCATGTATTTAATAAGGAATTGTGACTCAGGTGTCGAAATGCACTACAGTAACGCTATGCTTAGAGAAAATAAAGGACAATCACTGCACAAAACCACACCAGCCATCGTCAATTCACTACGGGTTTTCATGCCTTAAAAGTCCCTTTAAAATAGTATATAAAATACTTTTCACCTTATACTACTGCATGCGTTTAACAGCATGCATATTTAACTTTTAGAAACTCAACAGACATGATACTCCCATACTTTATCACTGTGTCCTAAAGACAGACTTAGACAAGTAAACCTATTTGGATTCTGTCATTCTTAATACTCTCAATACCCATTGTAAAGCCACAGATTGATAAAGACACATGGGACACAGGAGAGTGCTCTCTGCCTTCTAAATGCAAACCTAGCTGGAGACCACATCAGCTGATGCCATTTTCTTACTTTTGGATTTTCTTGCGTTTCATTGCTAGAGTCGCTCCTAGTTTCAGCAGGTTTCTCGGGCTTTGCTTCACTGCTTGGTGTCGGACTTGAAAACCTAAGACAAAAAGACTTTGTTACTTCTTTTAGTCCAGTCAGTTAGTTAGCAGGTACACTTCCTACCAAAGCAGACTAGTAGAAATCATCAAATAAATTATATTTCTTAAAGGAGAAACATCACTATTTCATAGTAAGTAACTGTATTGGGTGGTTTAATTGTATCTACACCAAAGGACTGCTGTTTCCCAATAAATGGTTAGTCATGCAGCTTATTGTATAGCGTAAGATTTAGAGATACATAATAAGGCATAGTGAAAGAGATACTAATACTCTCATGCCTCAGTTAAATTTCTTTTCTTTATTTTGATCACAATGTTAAAAGACCAAGGTTTGCTGAAAAATTCCACCATTCCACTGTTCATAAGGCAGGTCCTGTCAGCCAAACATCTGCTGCATTCATTATGCAAAGCACACTTCCTTTACACTACCAAAAAGCATTCTCTTTCTTTCCTTATCCCTTTGCCATCCCATACGGAACATGAACCATCCAGACGAGCACCAGGCCCTGCAGGATGGCCTCAGTGCTTTGGGCACTTTGCAGTACTAGCTATCTCATTCATGTCACAAAAAAATTGTTATGATTTTGAATAATCAATTACCCCACTTCATACTGAGAGAATACATTTTATCTTGGACTAAATCTCTTTTTACTGGACAAGATTTTTTTTTGTTTGTTTTGGTATGTAAAAATTAGCAAATATCATATTACTCTAACAACACTGCTCATTGTCACAGCTAAGGCAGAATAGACATCATAGATCTTTACGCTTTAATATCACAGCAAAATAAGATTCCTGTCTGACTGAAAACCCGATACTCTACCCTGCTGTCAAAGACGTGGTAACCATTCTTCTGCTTTCTCACAAATAGCTTGCAGTCTACAATGCTGACCTCAAGATTTCAAAATGCATGAAATTTTAGTTACAGATATACAGTTACACTAACATGCAAAGGCCACAATATTGATAGCATTTTCTTTTTCAGCTGTTGTCAGAGTATATTGCATGAAATTTTTTCTTTGGGGTAGGAAAAGGTGGGAAAGGGGCTCAAGAATAACAGTATAAAGAATAATTACATTTAGTGGAACCAAAATGATCAGTTATTGTACTGTACTGAGAGCAAGTTTTACTGAATGAGATGAAGTTAAGAGGATTAAATAGAATTTCTCTGCAACCTACATCTTTGTTAAGTCCACAGAAAGTGGTCGTGATTGAAGTGACCTGCGTAGATTTCCTGGCTTAACATCAGCATTTTCTGTTGTCAGTTCCTTGATTCTCTGTTGGATGGTCACACATCTGTTTTCCTTCTCAGCAGTTGATGGCACAAGCTCTGTATCCACTGAGGTACTGGGATTTTCTGAAGTGAATAAACTAATGTGTTTTTTAACACTACCTCTTATGATATTATTCTCTTTTTCCGAGGAAGCTGCAGGGCTTTCACAGCTCAGAAACGTATATGTTTCCTTTTGATCCGGTCTTTTTTCCCCCTTATTAGTTCTGCTTTCACTAGTGGTTTCATGGCTTCTTTCAGAACAGTGCAAGTTAGTCGTTATTTCTGGTTTTGTCTCAATTTGTTCACTTCTAGATTTAAGTTTTGTTTCCCATATGTATTTTCCATTATTTAGGACACCAATGTCCTGACTACTGCACTTCAAATTTGTTTTAGAAGAACTGCCTTTATTAAACTCAGTTTCTTCAGTTTTTGGCCCCATTTCAGACTGACTGTGACAGCCCACCTCAGTAAAAGAAATTAGCGATACATTCTCCTTGCTTTCGTGAGATGAACAAGTCTTCTTGCAAGAAGAAAGATCTTTATGTTCAAACCTAGCTGTCAGGTCCATGGACAAAGGCCTTGGTTTTCTGACCCAGGATTTCTCTGTAGGAGATTTTTCCTCAGAAGCTTCCACGGTGCGATGCTTTTGATCTCGTAATGATTCCAGAAAAATAGCAGATACTGGTCTATGTTTTGGCCTTTGCTGCACATCAATAGAGAAATCAACTTTACTGTTAACATTATTTGAATCATCATTGGTTTTCTCCCCTGGATGAACTTCAGAAGCATCTTTTTTTTCACCGGTTTTGAGGGAGTTCCAAGAGACTGGTCTAAGACTTGAGGAAAGCGATATTTGCCTATGAAGAGACCCTTCAGAATTCCTGGATGTCTCAGATGGCTGAGATGGTTTCTCCAGCTTCGCACTGCACTGAAGCTCTTTTGTTTGCATACTACTAAATACTCTGCGGTCATCAGCAGCCCTTTTTTCTTGGGCCAGGCTTACCTTTGATTGCTCTGTGCCTGCTGGCTCAAAAAGAATGACAGTATTCGCACTGGGACCAGTGTAGAAAGTCATGTTTGTGACTACTTCACTGCCAGCCTTATTTTCATTTTCAATTACTTTCTGATCTACTAACGGAGGAACATTTCCACTTAATACCTTAACAGAGGATGTTTCTTCAGTGGCCTTTCTAATAAGGCTACTTGATCTGAAAGCCGGAATAGGTGGTTTGACATTTGCAAAAGTATCTGAAGCTTTCTCTTTAGAAAAAGGCTTTGGGAAAAGTCTTGGCCTTGATCCTAGCGACGGCATTGTTGCAGATCTCAAAGTACTCCCAAACTTGTTCTTCTCTTCAAGAGTTAGTGATGCTGAGGCCTCCTTTGTCTTGTTACTTGCATCTGAAAGCACACTTACATACACACGCTGTGATTTATCCTCATTTCTGATTTCATTTAAGTCAGGTACTGTCGTCAAAGACGCCAAAGTAGAATTTATTTCTACTCTTGTTGCCATAGTTGTAATTACACATTCAACAGAACTGAAAAAATCCAACAAGGAAAAAGAATCTGCAAAAAAAAAAAGAAAGAAAATGCAAGTATTGATGTAGAGTCAGCATGAACATCAAATAACATCATTCTAATTTAAATTCATAAGGTAGCTAAACTCAGATTAAGGTGCCTTTCAGATATGCTGTTTACAGAGTGTATCACATAATGAAAGACATACTGTTCCTCCTCCTCTAAAAAACAGCAAGAAACACCATTACTCATTGATTAGGCCTAACAACCAGAGAATACATCACAAAATCTACATGAGCATCTGCACAGCACTGAGTTCCCATTAGTTAAGTCAGTTTCAAGGGCTGAGATACTTATAAATAAAGAAATTAATTTCTTTTTTGAAGCTGGCATCTCAGTGTTGACATAAAAACTTCAACTCCTTTTTACAAGATAAATAGCTGGCCAGATGCATTGAGTATGTACTTTCAAACTAACAACAATATCAAAATTGGTACGACGGAAAGTGCTATTAGCTAAGGCCTACAATTGAACAATGGAAATAAACACATATTCTACAAATCTCCAAAATCTTTGCTACCACATACCATAATTTGCATTTTCTGCTGCAACCAATCCATACAACCTGATTTGCTTCTCATAGTGAAAACAAGATCTGGATCGCCAAGATCACATTAAGAACAGGGGAGAGCGATCACTTCAGCAACACTGAGCAGATCTCTCCTGCAAATAAACAAAAGAGCGTTCAGAGTCAGGCATGGCACATACCCAGATCCACACAGGTAATACCACACGAGACAAAAACCCTGAGCATTTTAAGGAAAAAAGCTGGCTCCTACGCTGAAGTACAAAGCCAGCTGATTTAACTGTATAAACCAAAAGAATGTTTATTTTTCAGACAGTTATTAAAGAATCAACAAGAAATTATCACCTGAAGCCTGAAAGGTGGAACAAAAAGGTGAAGGGCAAATAACTTGGTCTGCACAGTAGACAGACCAAATTTGAACACAGTTAAAACCACATTTCAATGAGTCCTGTTTGCAAATTCAAGTGTTGTCAATCACTGGTTAAACACCGAGCTCCGTATTACTGTAATCTCAATTACTGTAATTTACTTTCTATTGTAAATCTCCTTTCTGTGACAACAGTATGTGAAACGCTACCTGAGAAGCTGACCTTCAAACGGCTGACTTTCAATCAAAATATGACTTTTACCATGACAAAGCAGTTTTTCCAATATCTCGCCAACAAAGGCAGATTAGCTTTGGCTTTAATTATATTCTTACTGCAGAGATGAGGGAAAACCAGCAGCAATTAGAACTCCAGCAACAAGAAGTAACCTGAATTTTTCTTAATAAAAAGTATATTTCATCTTTATAGCAGATGCAGGTGGTTATGTAAGGTTAGCTGCATTTTTTTTTTCCTTTAAAAGCTGTCATAACCTTAATTTTTAGGAAATTCATACTGTATTTGAGTCATTTACTCAGAGGCTTAATTTTGTGTTGCCACCCTCTTGTCTACTTTTGGGCAGCCTTTGAAGGGTCAGTCTTCGGAATCCTCTCACCCGATCTATTTTGGCATGTATTTACCCTATAAATACGCCTGTTTGTAGATTCTGTGGAATATGGAGCACTCTGCATCCAGAATATTGCCTTCCTGAGTCTGCAGTCCGCAGAAATGGTTGTTTCACCTTCAGCTTCCTTTGAACAGACTAACACCACACTGGCACCAGAAATTGCAGAGATTTATTTTTGTCCCTTGCGTTTCTGCCTTCCTCTCTCTGGCAGGCTAATGAACTCTCTTCACCTTGCCCGTTCCCTTTCATCTTTCAATCCACTTGAAATTCTGTCTCAAGTACTTACACGCTATGCTGGTCCCCTTCGAGTCCACGACCTCTCCTTTCCAAAATAGTCACTAACCCAATCAGCTTATCAACATCAATCTGTCCCTCCCACAATCTCACAGATCTTAATGAAATCTTCCTCTCTCTCCCATTCCTTATTCTAAGAAACACCAGCAAAATCCGATTAAAACGCTCTCACATTCCAAGGATGCAAAGGTTTTGTGAAGAGCAGTTATGCTCCAAAAGTAAAATAGTAATGTTGAAATAAGGGCGATGCTCACAGGACATACCGCAAAGCAAAAAAAATAAGCTTTTAAACGGCACCTGTCTTGCAGTATTTGAGAATATGTTTGCTCCTATCATTCTGTAGCACTTTTTCTTTGGAAAAGAAGAAGGGGGCACAGAGCTTCTTAAATGGAATAAAACTTGATCCTCAACGGAACGCAAGGCAGTGAGTATACAATGCGGGACATAATCCTTGCTAACAGCATACAACTCGTTTCTCCAGCCAACATTCCTAAACCACGATTTACCCATTCTGATGATATTTGTTCCTTAGTTTTATCACCCTACACTTCAGCTTTGCAGGATCCCATTTTTTCTACATGATCTAGCGAAGTGGGTTTTCAGGTTTTAAATTCTTATTGCTCAGATACTCTACAACAGGTATGTGGCCCATAATAGACAAGTATTCTAAAAAGGAGAACAAAATATTTGGGGGGAAAAAAATACTACCCAATTTTGAAAATTACAAAGCTCCTAGAACTTCAAAAAGCTGTATGTTTGGTAAAGAGGAATTATATTATACATGGCATTGATAACATACACTAGACATTGTGTCTTGGTTTTGAAATACACCCCTTGGTGTAGATAAATGTGCTTCTCTAATGAAATACTAACTAGTCGAGTTGGCAATGTACAAAATGGGCAATTTAAAAAAAAATCAACTGTAAACTAAATTGCATGAGAATTTTAGACGCTATTAATATTTAGTATTACTGCTGTAATTGTACTATTACAGTTTTAAATCCCTCATCAGCTACAGTACGTTACTCCCGTCCCTGACCTGTCTCTGCCCAGGGACAGCCGGCCAAGCTGCACGTGCTGCCGAGGCCACCGAGAGGGCCGTGCCGCCACTCTGTCCTTTACGTGTCCCCACGCCGTTCACCAAAGCACCCGAGCCACGCTGTCCCCTTTTCTGGGCACTATTTCTCTTCGTGCCCCCTAAGCTTCGGTCACACCCCGCTCGGCTGTTCTGCGGTGCATTCCGCGTGCACAAATGAAATTATAAATGGCGCTGAAATAGCTTTTGAAATTCTTCCTGCTTTTAATGGAAAGAATGGCACGCAAAGGCCTGGCTCTTCCCTCGCTGCTCTTCTTCCTCAGCATCAAAACAATGGCAACTGTGATTTTTCCTGGCTCAGGCTGAACCACAGGGTGTCACACCGATGCACACGCAAACACCACGCCAGGCTCAAACTGAGTCTTAAAATCTTCATGTCTTGAGGTGTTGTTTGGATTTTTAATTAAACTATCTTTACAAAGATTGTTAACATTGCTCATTAGAAATCAAAATGGACTATTCACTTCACAGTGTTATTTTTGCAAAAATCATACGGGAAGGGCTTTGCCCAAAACGCCCCCTTTATATTTAGCGTTCGCCTGCCCTGCCTTGCCCACCAGCAGCACACAGCACTATTATTTACATCACTGGTAATTCCTTTAAGCCTATTAGGACGACAGAGCAGCAGCCTGCAGATAATTTTTCCACCATGAGTCACGTGATTATTGCCAACTTCCTTGCTCATAAATAAGAATGTTTTAAATGACACAAGGCAAAATAATCTATAATCTGTCCCTGAACCTCACAGCAGATAAACAAGTCCATCTGCCTTTTGTAAGGATGGAAAGCATAAAAATTCTGCAGAGAAAGATCTCTCTGCTATTAAAAAAAACCCAAGCCAAGCAAAACAAAAAACCCACCCAAAAATCCAGTTTATAAAATTGAAAACACCCAGAAAGCACAGCTCCAACAGTGAATTTCCATGTCTGTTTATACTAAGAACAATCCAGTAGATAACCACGAAATAAACACAAGGTTTTCCTTCTTTAGACACAACTTTACCAGCAAATCTGCTACCCATATTAAAAAAAAAATGCTCCTTATTGTGTAAATACAGGAAGAGATTTGTATAACTACACATATCGGCAGCTTCTGACCACACAGCTTTGCCAATGACTGGATATCCCTCTGTCCTGCAGGTTGTAGTGGGTACAGAAAGCCACAGGAGCTACTGAAAACAAATGCAGTGACCACACATGTGGCACAGACACAAAACAATACAAGATTTATTTCCTTCCTTCTACAAAAGGCTTCCTCAGTGTCTGAAATGTTTCAGCCCTTAAAAAAAAAAAAAAAAAAAGGGTTTCTCCTTTTCTTCCTGTCCTCACTAACCATCTATTGGCATCAGCCTGCAGCAGTTCATGTCAGTTATCCTAAGCAATCATCCTGCCGCTGCGTCTGACCACACTTGCAGAGTTGCTGATAGGATCTGCTCTGCTAATTCTTATTTAATCCAATCACTCACTGCGCACGTATGTAAAAAAGAATAACTTAACCATGTGTGTGAATACTGTCGTGAACATAAAGACTTACTATAGCACAGTCAAGATAACATGAAGGGAAAAAAACTCTCTTTCGAAACTTTTATAACTACGTAGATCATGCAAATAATTCAGTAAAAAAAGGCTTTTTCTATTCTTGGATTTAAGCCTGATTCACGTTATTAGTACCGTCATTCACTGACATGGAATCCATCAGTTGTATTTAAGAGGACATACAGGGTGTCTCAAAGAAAAAGATTAAAAAAAAAATACTGTCATACTTGCTCTAATTTTTAAAAATATTCCTGGACAAATTTATTCACAAAGTAAGAACAAGCAATAAAATGCATTTAAATTACCTTTTCCCAGAATTCACAGTGAGAAGTTCAGTAGAACAAGGCACTTGTTCTGCTCCTCAATAATCAAAGTTAACACGTTGAAAGCTAAAAATACATATCCCAAATCTCACAAGACAGGTATCTTATAACCTGTGAAGACCCATAGATCTTTAATACTAATATTCCAAAGCACTGCAAAATTTAAAATATTCTTTCTCAATTCCCCATGCACAAGCCTATTTGAAGTCTCCAGTTGTCTGGGTTTTTTTTTAAAAAAGACAAAGTACTGTTCTTTTGGATATTATAGTCCAGTCCCGTCACAAGGATGAAATACTCCACTCTGACATTTTCTCCCACTGCAGAGAAAGATTAGCGTTTCGTTAAATAAAGTGCCCATCCTATAAATAGCAGCATTTACAAGCACTTGTAAATCTCTAATTGCTATTGCCAGTACAATTGCATAACTATCATCACTTGTTAGCGCTTCCCTGAGACCTAGACATGCACTAAAGAAGAGAAATATTTTCATCTACCCTTTTGGTTGTACTGGCATCTCAGTACTAGAGTGAAAACTTTACACCTTATATTTTAATACCCGTTATTTTAATAATTTAAATATTCTAACCCATGTTACAAGGTAAGATAGTTAAAAGGGTAAGAAATTATAAAGCACTACAGGCAATTAGCTTCAGTAATTCAAACTGGCCCCACACAGGCTTTAACATTTATAGCAAACCAAAAATTCCATGTTAAATACACTGGCGTGTCCCTGTAATGGACAACATAAATCTAAGATGACATTCTTGATGTAGCAGGACAATTAATTGATTGAGATAATCATTCAGGAAAACTTGTTCATTTATGTAAAAATAGGATTCAACAGCAAAATGCAACTGTCCGTAACCGAGATGGAAATGTACTGTGACAGCTGTGGGGCAGAGGAGTCATCCTCCAAATTTCCTTGAATTTGTGCGACAAAGCTCGGTCTGGAGGGAATGACTTGTGAAAAAAATTACATGTAATTGTCTGCTTCCACAGCTGTCAATCCTACAGTTTTCATGACAGTGTTTGAGTGTCACCTGTAAAAAGTAACCAAACAGGATTAAGCTACAAAAACCAGAGTCACCATTCACGAGCAGTAACATCCCTGACCCGTGTCTGTCCGGCAGCGTGTCTGCACTCTGTTCAAAGAAAAGGTTCTTTCTAGAAAGCAGTTTCAGTATTTCGCCCTTTAAAAATGTCTAGTTTGAGTCTGGATTACCAGCCCGCTTGTTCTGCTGCTCTTTCCCCTCACGCAGCACTGATGGACACAGTGCCCACCACCCCTCCTGCCCAACAAAACGCACTTCTCCTCGGCAGTGCCAAATGCTTTCAGAGGAAGAATCTGTGATTCTTCCCAGCAAAGAGAGATCCCTCCAAACATCAACTGCGACCATAACTTTCCCTGCACGGCCATTATGATCAATCCTCACCCATTTTCAGGGTTTTCAGCTCTGAAAAGATCTCCAAAAATTTCTGCACTGTGATTTTTGGGGGCAATCACCATCATTCTACAGACAATGAAGGGCAACTACTTCTCTGTCAAGATAAACTTCGTCAAAACCAGACTCTTGGCCTGGGTTTTGCCTCTTCGTACATCGTTGCTGGTGTGTCCTCCTCAGAGAGAGATCCACCAAGAGCACACAGGCTGAAAGAGCACGTTAGGCATTTCCTCTGACCTGTACAACTCCCTCATTACATCTCATTCTTCCCTAATTTCATTCTCCGCAACCCTCTCATTGACAGTTTCAGAGTAAACTCTTTTCCCTTCCAAGTTTCACAGAGGGTCTAATTTGTGTTGAGTCTCATGAGACCTAGCTAGAACAAACCCTAACCGAAGGAAAAATGCTTTGAAATGTTGGTGACTCATCATTTTTTGGTACCAGATGCTGTGCATCCTCACTCTCCTGAGTGAGTCATCTTTTATTTCCAGCTAGCATTCTGCATGAGGGGTTCCACCTGGCTCATTAGTGGGTGGGTATTTTCAGAAAATCCAATCCTTTTGGCAGTTGAAATAGAGAATAAAAGCAAAATCCTGATTTCTGCCAAGGGAGGATGACATTCAGCAGGAACAACATGAATTACTGGGTAAGGCTGAAGTCAGGCTAAGAGCGCGTTTGTGCGGAAGGTCGGTATTCCCAGCAGGCCTCAGAAAGTGCTGTTTTGTTTGCTTATGTCATCAAACATTTGCTTTTGTGGTCAGCTTCAACTCCTGTTAATATTCTTTTAGGTTTCATCCTCGTAAATGCGTTTCACCCACAAACAAGGCCTGCAAATTACTTCCCCCCATTATATGCAGTTCAATGTGAAAAAAAATACATTCCAGAAGCAATTGCATCGCATGCCAGATGAAATATTAATGATCAGGTTTGACTACAAGCAAGAAAAATTGTCTATGGAACTGAAAAAAGAAAAAGAAGTCAAACTAAGGCTGTTACAGGAAGATATTCAGTTGTTTCAGGTAGAACTTCATTCTATGTGCAGTTCCCAAAGGTCAACAGGGTTACATCCCTGACACAATGCAGGGGGGATACTTTAATTTGCAACTTGCCAAGTTTATCCTCAAACCTTTTCAGAATCACTTAATTCCCTCCTGGTTAATTTGTAGGAACAACAGTCGTCTTGTTGCAGGAAGCTTAACTTCACTTTTAACTGTATTTAAAATAAATTTTGATTAGAATACGTTTTTCTGCACAGATTCTAAGGAACGGGGTTAAATCCCCAGCTATGTCTTTTTCGTAGTCGTATGCTGTACATCACAAATACGATGAAATTAATCACATACTAAATTATTTATACCTCCTTTGAGCGTATGGACCTTGCTTTAGAAGAGGTGAAATTTGGTTCATTACTGTTTCAGAAATACATCAAGTAGCTATCGATCTCTCAGACCTCCGGCAGGCAGCACGTCAGACCATCCCCTTCTCGCTGGAGCCCGCGGAGGCGAGGCAGGGCTGCAGCTTCTCTAGGGGCTCCAGCTCCCAGGGGGAACGCTCTCCTTTGGCAGACACACCATGGCCGTGGCTGGGGGAGAGCAAGGAGATGGATGAGCCAGCTGCCTGCAGCGCAGAAAGAACCACAGGACTGAAGAAACACTTTGGCATTCTTCCATTTGATACTCCCCTACAGAATACCACGCTCAATACGAGGTTTCAACAGTAAAAGGAGCTTAGAGACCACCCACACCTGAAAATATTTACTGTAATTGCACGTACTTCTCGTCCTCTTGGCAGTAAGGGAAGACAAAGGACAACTGTCTGTGATCTCAGAGCTGACAGGACACAGATATCACCACTGGATTTTCTGTTTGGCTCACCCCACGTGCTGCTTTCAGGGGTACCAGCTGCTGCAAATGCTCTATAAGCAGCAACGGTATCATTGGGACAGTTTCCTTCCAAAACACTGATGAAAACTACAGGGATGCCAACATTGAAACTATTTACTTCATGGAGCAAATGCAAAGTTAAAATACCCCTCAGAAAACCGCTGCGGTGAAACACCTTGCTAAGCTTGCCAGCCAGTATGGAAACCAGCGGAGCTAAGGAGAACTGGAGAGCTGCGACACTCCCACGGCTCCTGAGAGATGGGTCTGCCGCTGACCTGAAGTGGCACGCAAGTCACCGATCTGTGGGCTTTGGTTTATTAAAAAAAATCCACCTACTTGTTACAAAAATAGGCAAGTGCCTTCACAGAACTACTGCTTGCAAGCAAAGGCTATGAAGCCTTCGGAAATAAACCTGACACATCACCCCCTGCACCCAGGCGGGAATCCGAGGGAACGGATCGTTTCATACGAACCGAGCTGCTGAAGGTCACTATATTACAGAAATAGCGTGATGTGAGAAGACATTTCCTGCTTGCCTTTATGCGTGGCTGGTGCTTTTGTGTCAGAAGGGACTGTAAGAAAGGACAAAGCCCATAATCCTCTGATCTTCCTCTTCAAATTCTAACAGGATTTCCAGCGCTGGAAAACGCATTTGTGACCTGGCCTGGTAAACCACCCTCAGAAAGCATAACCAGCTTGCGTTGTTCTGTGATTGACTTGGAATCTCCAGTACTAATTTATAAATGCTACAGCTTTTATACATTCGTCTGATTGCTGAAAAAGGGATTAAGGTATTACCATATGGAGAAAAGAACAAAGTAGTTTCATCAGGACTTTAAGAAAACCTGAGGCTACTGGCCTTGGAGCACTGCCTTCAACACGCGACCAGATGACTTCAACCGTTTAATCATGTGAAGAAAACCTGAACCCATAAAATGGAAGAAACAGTGTGATGGGAGAGAAGACTAAAAAGAATCATCACACATTAAAAATTATATGCGTGTGTGTATATATATATATATATATATATACACGCATCTTCTCGAAGACAGAACGTCTGGGCAAAGCTAAACTGCACAGTTTCCATAGGGAAGACAGCTTTCCTTCTGTTCTAGTCCTCAAGATTTGTTCTCACCATACTGGTTAAAAGCATCTGTCTCAGGCCACCATACAGCTACTGCCAACAATTATTGAAGAGCAAAAACTAACTGACCCTGGGAAAACGTCTCTTGTAGTAGTTTTACCACTGTACTTGTCTTGAAGGATAGACTCTGAGCTACACAATCACTAACTAAAAGACTCATTCACAAAAAGCACGTGCCACCTACAGACGAAATACTTAGAACAAAGATGCTGTAATAGATTATGCTGCTTCTAAGCTTTCACCTAGCTAAAAAGAAACTTGTCACTGCCTATTCTTGTTCCAAGTGTTTGCTCTGCTTCAGCTCTTACAGCTATACCGTTTGATGTCTTCACTAGCCTATTCTCATTTCGTTTCTTAAAAATAATACACTAAAAAGCTCTGTGTTCAACAGCTTTGGATTTTGCTGCAAACAACATGTTTTCTTTCAACACAGCCAATATTGTCTAGCAGCAATTTCTCCACTCAGTCCACCATTCTACCTTTCAAATATTTGTGTTAGTCATAACAGAAGCATGTAGCCTAGCTTGGTCAACAAGAAACTAGACTCAAGCCCAAAATACTTGTCCCAAGCACTACTCTAGAAATGAACTGCAGTGTAATGGGAGAAGCACACTCCGAGCTGGCCCTGCTCTAACCAGGGGGTCGGACCAGATGATCTCCAGGAACAGATTTTTCTGTTCCATGAACAAACGAACAATTTCTAAGCCTGCTCCTCCAAGTTGTAGCAACCTTTGTCTTTAAGACCAAGCTTGCCACAAAGCTGCACCATGGAGGTACCTATCTGAAGTGGACGGTAATGATATCTCAGTGTTACCGTTGGAAAAGACAAAGGCTATGACAACAGACTGACGGAGTTAGCATTAATAAACAACATGACTCCATCTCGCTTCCCCCCGTTCACATGCCGCGGCAGGCAGGGGGTCCCACGGAGCAGCTTTCAAGGCACTGCCAGCAGAGACACCGACAGCCAACACTGGAAAACACCACCGTGCACTAAGCTTTGCTTCTCCCAGATTCAGCTCAGAATTACCACAGAATGCAACTAAGTGTGATGGCTACAAACACTTGAAAAAAAAAAAAAGCCGTAGGCACTATCTAGCAAATTTTGCCTTAACAACATTCCTAAGAGCCGACAGTAACAATGGTGGCATCGCACAGACCACCGAATCGCCTGGAAAAGGGGCAGCACCTCCGTCCTGAGCCCCGGCTCTGCAGGCACAGGGCCACTGGCACTGCCAAGACAAACCCCAGCTTCACCGACAAACCTCCTTTTGTGCGCCAGCAGATGCAGATCCCGACATGTCTCTCTCGCGTGTGTGAATACAGAGGAGTTTTTATGACTGACCTTTTTATGCGTGGTCCCCATAACCCAAAAATATGTAAGGGAAAATGGAGGGAATAGTAGAACTGAAATTGGACTTGGGTTTACGTGTCACTGGCATCAGCTCTGGGGGAAATTTTCCAGTGTACTCAGCAATGGCCTGACTGCGTTGAAAATCCAGCTGCAGCACCAGTCCTGGTAGGCCAACACCACACAGCACAGAAAACACCGGTCTCAGCTGCTTTACCCAGCACTAAGTACGATGCTGGGCAGGTGATCTGATAAAAACCCTGCTTTGCCCAAGCTGTTGCTCCTATAGCAGCAATTCAAATGCTTTACCTAAAAGATGACCCAATTTTGAACAAGCCAATTATCAACAATCTTCAACTGGATTAATTTTACTCTAGTTATGCCTTTCAGTATATAGATAGAGCCATTAAAACTCATTCAAATGGACACGGACCATCAGATTCCTGATTTCCAGTCATGTGCCATAAATATTGAAAAAATTACTAGCCTAGCGAGAGATGGGTGGATCTGTTTTGAGTCTAATAAAGTATTGTTATAAAAGCAAAACACTTGGTGGCATTTATCATTCTGTGGGCAAAAATCCCTTATGTCATCCTCTGCTCTACCAAACAATTACATACTTTGAAATTAATCTTTTTGCCTCTCAGGTTGTTAACAATTTTCAGACAGCTCGTTGATCTCTGCCTTGTGTACTCAACACAGCACTCAGCTGGGCAGGACACCTTACTGCAGCAGGGTGCTGCCTCCTGTCAGGCATCAATAATCTGCCCCGAGCTGCATACCATAAAAAAGCAGCTATGTCAAGAATGTTTTATGCGCCAGAGGAGCTACTGCTGCTACTGTGATGATAAAGCTCCCATTTTTCCTCCAGTGGCTACATCTAGCTTTGCACATATGCAGGAAATAGCCTAACTTTACCCCCCCACCACCAATACAATTACCCATTTCAGAAACACTGACTGGTTTTGCTAATTTTGTACGTATGTTTCTTTTGTTACCTGCTAGCAGGTTCTTGTTATCAGCAATCCTCAAAAGAGTTTCCTCTTCCTCCATAAGTGATACGAATTGAACAGAGCATCAGAGAGTTCTGTATGGCTATAAGGAATCAAAGCAGTGACATTTCTTCCCGTTTCTGAACAAAAGCGTGTTTAAACCAAGAATTCTGACAGCACAAAGCCCGCACGTGCGCATTAGCCATCATTTACTACCGTGTTCTTCAGGAACACGATGTTATTCAGCAAAACCAAGGCCTGTATTGAAGTATTGGTCAACACACTATCTAGAAGCTTTGTGACTACAAAACAATCCCCTCCATCTCCCTATATGCTTGAGGAAGCACAGAAAAGGAAAAAGGCCTATTAGTTGAAAGAAAACAGTTCAGACACTTAAAATATTAACATTTTTATTGAGAGGGGTGGAAGAGGAAAAAAAAATAGCAGAAGTGCAAGAAACCCAGCACTGAAATCCAACCCGTGGAGGCAGGGAGCACCTGGAAGTGCATGTCTGTGAACACACGCTCGAGCGGCACACACCCCCGCACCCAGCGCACCGCGCTAGCGGGGGCACCGAGGGAGGCGAGCGGAAGCCTAAGTGGCTACTTAAGTGACATTCACAAGCTTTAGCACAGAAGTGCATTTTTAATCACAAGTGAACAGTGTTTTTAAAGTTTGTGATAAGTTTTAAGCCAGAAGCCACAGAACCACTTGAACACATTAAAATGATGATAAAAGAGTAACATAAAAACACTTTAAAAAAAACCACAGACACTGTCAAAGAACACATGGCACAGTGTAGAGATCACCTACATTTTAAGGCAGGATAATAATGAATCGCTGACACAGGCATATTTTGGAGCTCACAAAAAATAGCCGGAACGAAAGATCACAGGTATGTTTTCAGCAGTTCATCCAAATGCCAGAACCCAGGCATGAGCACTCACTTGCCTGGGAGCATCCAGACCGAGACGCTTCCCTCAAATCACACCCACCAGACCACACTCACACCAGTATTAGAGCAGCCCCAGGACCTGAACCAAATTTCTCAGGGCATAGCCAAAGAAGGGATTTTCATAGCATTTAGTAACCTGAGTATGATCTCATAGTGTACTTAGAAACATCATCTTTCCAAATTTATTACAAAGAAGGTTGCTTTGACTGCAATCCAAAACAAAACCAGAATACACCAACTTCTCCCAGCTCCCCACCTCTGTCCATTCCTGCCCCGAGAAAGCCACACAGCAAAGCGTGACTAATTTATCCTGGGTTTAGCTTCACTGTTAGTACCGCTGGATGCCTCTGGAAGGCACAAGACACCTTCACCAACTTCAAGAGGCACGGTAAGTCCTGCAGCTACTGGGAAATCTGCTGAGCTGACAACTTCACTGGCCTTTTTGTTGCAGATCTGAAAGTTCAAATAGTAGCACGATGCTGGCATGAAAACAACAGGTAACTGACACTGCATCCAGAACTTCTGCAGGAGGAATTCCATCTGAATCAAATCATTTACAGAACAGGAGCCATGCCAATCCAAGGAGCTGAACATTAAGGCCAAACGTTATCTTCAGCTTCCCCAAGTCAGCGGCAAACTTGGCAAGTGAAATCAGAGCCCCACATCCCAGCATCTTTCCTGAGATAGCAGCCAGCGGAGGATGCTTCAGGAGCAACATAGGCACAAAATATAATTTCTTTCCAGTTTCCAGTAATCTATAGTGTAGAGTCCTGATGAGCCAACATGCTGTTGACCAGGTGCCTGCTCAGTGAAGAAGACTGGGTGATTTTTTTCTTTTGTTTCATCAGCTACGCACCAACCAGCATACCGTGGACAAAAGATACATCTGAACTACTGGACACAAACTCTGCCCAGGAATTGCACTGGTCAACCCGAGTTCCCCTCCCCAGAACTCTTCAGGTTCAAAAGCCAAAGCGGTAACAAAACCAGGGTGAATGAAAAACAGATATAAATATTGGGAGAAGAGATCTACCTGACCAAAACTGCCCACTGTTGAGACATTGCGTGGCCTGTTTGTTTTGCAGCAAAATGATAAACCCTACAGATTTTGATGCCTAATAGAAGCCAGTCCAACTTATTAACAAACACTGTCTCGTACATTGGTTTAAAGCCAATATTGGCTAAATAGTTATAAACAACCTTCTGTTAATTATGTAGTTTAAAATATACACTCATGCCTCAACAAGTTTTTCACTCCAGCCTCCTCTCCAGTACACTCTCCAGATGTAACCGAGAGCAGAGCCGCTGAATCTGGCCAACAGGACATTCTCTAGTTACTCTTTGAAGACAAGTTCAGGTATTGACTCTCCAACGCGTCAGCAGTCACTACCCTTGGGCTCAAACACAACCAACAGCTCCACAGCCAGAGCCCGCTGAGCGCTGGCAGTGGCCACTGCACTCAGAGCAGTGCCAGGGACTCGGACTGACCCCCCAGGCAGGGCCAGCTGAGCAGGAACCTGCCAGATGGCCAAGTGTCCAAATGGCATCCTTTGCCTTCCAATACGTGCTGTTACCAGTTTTAAAGCTCTCCAGATGCTAACCTGCCATCTGCTTCATTACCTCTTTCTCCACACTCCTGGAGATGTTCTCAAACTGTGGGGTTTAGGTGCCCCTCCCATATTCACAGGCTTTTTCCACACTCCCATCAGCAACTGAGTCCTGGTGGAACCAGTGTAATTAACAGGATGTCGAGATGCCGATCTCCAGAACGGAGTTGCCTCACAGTATTTGAAGGAGCCAACATAAGCAGAAAATGGAGCAGGCCACAGTTTATAAAGGATTTAAAGCAGTAAGAAAAATCCAGACTACAGCAGCCTTGAGCAGGAGGTGGGCAGGAAAGCAGAAGTCTCCCTGCCCCGGGAACTCGTGGGAAGACTCCAACTAACTCAAGGTATAATGATGCTTCCAACTCATCAGGAGCAATACCAGAGTTCAACTCTCCAGTGTTATCAGAAAGGATGTAACAGACATAAGAGCATGATCATTTTTAGAGCTAAGCTAAACAGAAAAGATGGCAAAATCTTTAACCTCAAAGCAACCATTTTCAGCATCTATAAAGGCAGCATTTTGAAAGTGTACTAATCTGGAATTAAAGCTGTTACATTAAAAAAGAAAAAAGAAAAGAAAGGAAACTTAATGGAGTCAAGATGAGACTTTTGGAGACAATTTGAAAAATATACTAACCTGCTCCTTACAAAGCCAAGCTTGTGCAAAAACCATCTTAGTCAACCATACAACTATAGTCCAAAAAAACCTAGATTCAAAATTAACTACTTTTTACATTGCATGCAACAGTCCAATATCAACAAACATGACACTCTGTGTGATCATTACTTTACACGTATATCACATACGCTTTAACGCATCACAAATAATCTCTAAAGATAATACACATCCTCCTTAGGAAACAATAGTAATACACATTCTTCGTATTCAAGGCCAAATATGAGTGAAAAGGCTTAGCATAGTTTGCAAGAGGTGTTAGTAATGGGGCCTAAGTTACACATCTGCTTCAAAACACACTCTCATTTCATTTTTGCACGCACATAAACAATGAATTCAATCCTTACAGCTGCTGGTCCACCCTAGCTTTTTAGCCCAATATAAAGTGCCTTCAGGAGAGGAAAACATGTATTTCATCTTAAACAAGGCTTCAACCTCTCCATCATCTCCTTAGAGTTCATCTTCATCCACAAGCACCAACATGACAGTGACACTAAGCAAGTATTTCATGTAAAGAACTTGATTCAAACAGATCTGCAGACACGTTTCTTGCATGTGATTACACTACAGCGTACAAGAAAAGTTCTCCCTGCCTAAAACTAACCCTCTGTACTCCAAGCGCAGAGCAAAGGCTCTGATGGAATCTGCAAGCACTGCAGAAGCAAAAGGAAGCGCAATTCCAATATGTTTAACGACTGAATTAGCATAATGCTCACCACGCAGAAACCAGTTTCCCTGACCTTCTTGAAATGCTGATCTGTAACTATTGATGAGTCTTTCCCACGTGTACTGTGATTCAACCATATTGAGGTAGAAAACAACAAAACATCCGTTGCCTTGCCAAGTTTAGTGAGAATGGGTCAGACACGGGGAACCCTCTCCTGCAAACCCACACAACCACGTAGCAGTAGGGAGCATCTTTCCTACTAGGTAAAACTGTACTTAGGAGAGTAACAAAAGATCTGAAGCTGTATTAGAAACTCTACTGTAATCACATCAATTCATTTAATCTCTCCTTCACAAGGCAGTAACCACAGAGAGCTGCAGTGATTTGTTTTTTAAATACTCATTTTGTGAAGAACCTAAATTGAACATTATGACGACTAGTAAGAATTACAAGATACATTAATTCAAACATGTTTTAGAAAGATTTAATATTATTTGCATAAATCAAGACACCTATCTTCTTGGACATAACTGTTATTGTAGGCTCAAACATGCAAAAGAAAAGCCCTGTTTCATTTGTACGTGTGTACTGCAAGAATAGGATGATATTTAGGTAAGTCTACAACCATTATGTTGCTTAAAACATTCTAAGGGCAGATTAGACTAATATCTGACATTTAATAGTGCCAATACAGTAAGCGCACTGTCTGACAACAAATACTAAAAATGACATTTCTTGTAAGGTCTCTAAGTAAAGGAACGAGCCAGCTGAGCTGCACAACTTTAGCATAAATACCCGTTTTAGAAAGGCATCTGTGCTCATGTTGTTCAATGAAGAATTTTGAGTGTTCTCATGAAATATCAAACACAATTATGGTGGCCAGAAATTCCAACCCTGTTTAGAATGCATCATGGCTTCGCTGGGCCGAATGCTTTCGTTACGGATGAGACAGCTTAGTCCATCGAAAGCCTTGTATGGCTGAACATATTTGCAGCAGATAAACATCCCTCTTAAATTTTGGCACAACTCACTCCCTACCAAGAGTTACTGATACTATGGCTGAATTGAAAAAGCGGCCAGACTTAATCCAAGCTGAAGTCTGAGCTCATTAGCAGAACGGAATAAAGACAAACTTAGATTACATTCCTATTTATGTCTTTCAAATTCTCATCAACATTGTAAAATAAAGATCATCCTAGTTTTACAACAGTAGGAATAACAAGTTTTAGAACTTCACAGTCATTAATAACACTTGTTGAAAGGCACAGAAAGCATGTATTTAACCAATACTAAGACCAGAAAAAACAGTCACTATGAAAACATAAACAGAAGGGGCTGATGTGTATGGCAACAACATTGTTTGCATCAGCAAAAGTACCCACAAATACTCATATTTTCATGCTTTTCACTAAAATACTGGCAGTTTTTTATCCTTAGAAACTACGAAGCGTAAAATTGTTTATA
This sequence comes from Anarhynchus alexandrinus, assembly GCA_008711295.1. Taxonomy (NCBI): domain Eukaryota; kingdom Metazoa; phylum Chordata; class Aves; order Charadriiformes; family Charadriidae; genus Anarhynchus; species Anarhynchus alexandrinus. Next base: position 743,894 of record VUYV01000156.1, on the reverse strand, counting down.
ACTATTAAAGAAAAACTAACAAAATAAGGTATCTTCAGTTCTTCACCTCTTCTCCAATGTGCCAAACCTATGTATTTTGAACAACAAAACGCAGCTAATTTCTTTTTCTTCTATTTTTGCCGTTCATCTTATTTGCATCCAAGCGCTGCTCCTGCAGCGAAATTGATGTTGTCTATTCCTAGGCTGGCCCAGCTCAAAGCGCACACACACTTCCCAGTCACGCCAGAGCTCTGCAGACTTCGCTGCCCAACTGTAACTGGGTCAAGCCTGTAGCTGGAGTTAACAGGCCACTCGGCTCGTGGCAATTCTCTCCCCAGCCCCCAACCAAATTAAAGGGGTATTTTGACCTGGAAAAAAGACTTAGATCTCCTACCACCCCACATTAAAGCTTACACTAATTCTGTAAAATAAGACAAGTAAAAATTACAGCAAAGCTAGAGCCGTTCATATGCTGCACACATACACTCTTTAAAGAAACTGCTGGAATGCGCATGTATTCTTTTCCCCCTCTAAGTAAAAACCGTGTAGATAGCAATTCAATTGCTGAAGGTTTGGTTATCTTTTTCTACTTGTTACAGCAGGCTAATGACCATCCTGACTCATAATTACTACAATAGTAAGAAGCTTTCAGTTCTCACACGACTGCAAGTCCAACGCTTATCTTCTTTCAGGCACGCAACAGCTTTATTAGAGCCCAAAACTGAAAGTTTTGGCACTTAACTCTGATAAGAACTTCTAATGAACAGCTCTATAAGTGGCTTTAAAGAAGCCCCTACAAGATTCCCCCCTTCCTCCCCCACCCCCAGTGTTTAAGTCCATGTTCCTAGGACATGGCTCAAAAAAAAAAAACAAGCAACGTTTCGGATAATAATCCTCTGCAGTCCTAAACTGCTCAAATTGCGTCACCACAATCATACAAGCCTAAGAAAAAATTCATTTCCTCTCCTCAAGCACATTTGGTAGAGATGAAGAGTATAGAAATAAAATTCAACTCCCATTGTTTCGATTCAGAACTATGAAAATATCTATTAAAATACCTATTAAAATCTCCTATTTATATAGATGCATTGAGAAATAACCCAAAAGAGCTTGCAAAGTTGTTTGAACGCTTTCTTGCCTANCCCTTCCTCCCCTGCCCCCAGTGTTTAAGTCCATGTTCCTAGGACATGGCTCAAAAAAAAAAACCAAGCAACGTTTCGGATAATAATCCTCTGCAGTCCTAAACTGCTCAAATTGCGTCACCACAATCATACAAGCCTAAGAAAAAATTCATTTCCTCTCCTCAAGCATGTTTGGTAGAGATGAAGAGTATAGAAATAAAATTCAACTCCCATTGTTTCGATTCAGAACTATGAAAATATCTATTAAAATACCTATTAAAAATCTCCTATTTATATATATGCATTGAGAAATAACCCAAAAGAACTTGCAAAGCTATTTGAAGGCTTTCTTGCCTGCAAAGTTCCAGCATCACAGATTTGCAGAACAAACCAAAGACAGTGGGAAGCAAGAAAATAAGCCACCTTGATTTGAGAAAAGAATCTAAAGATTAACCTGCTTATGGAGGTATACTTCCTTTAAGAGTCTAGATTATTTAAGCCTAGGCGTGAGGAAAATCATCATCCAGTAGATCTACACATCCCTTTCTGATCAGATGTTCAGGTCGTATGAGTGTAAATTGATATCCAGTCATGAGGAAAAAAGAAAAAAAAAAAAGGGAAACATTATTAATTTTTTTTTAACCAATATCTGCAAAAAGATAGAACGGTCATCATACTAAATTTAGTGTGTTTTGCCAAAACTCAATACCCAGGTTTTCCTACGAATTTGTTTTCTTTGCCACTTAACAGAACCTAAAATAAGGAAAGTCCACTGTGCATAAAACTGCTTCAGCCACAGAAGCCCATTCAAGGCAAACAGTAATTGACTTGCTGTGATTTTGATTTGTTACTTTTTTTAAAAAAAGTATTACTAGAATACAGCTTCAAAAGAAAGGCCTGAGAGTTCAGAGAAAAGTTTATGTATGCCCTTCAAACTTACTGAAAGTCAATCGAGCAAAAAAACCAGAGAGAACTTCTTTCACCTCTTTCAATCCAGCAGGTAGAGTACCTCCTCCAAACCGGCTCCTACCGTCACGTCTCACGGGAAGCGCGTACATGGGCAACCCAACAGCAAATTCCTGTACGTTTTTAGGGAAAGTGTGTACATTCAGCTGCACAGGACAGGTGCATCCAGAGTTTATCAAGCATGGTGTCTTCTGGTTAAACTGTTAAATCTATCAGGTCTGTGGTCATTCAGAAGGTTGCAATGAGGATTCAAGACAAGTTTGCTGCGGAGGGAATTCCACAGCTCTCCTGACACTGTTATTCCAGTCTCTTTGGCTGCAAACTCAACACAACCACGTGGTGGTTTGCACTGCAAAGGCTACAACTGCAACCAGGGATTCTTCATTTAAATAGATTTCTGAGGCAAAAGCAAAAAGTTTGTGGCTTTTCCCATATGATGTCTTTGGGCGATTCCTACATACAAAACAAAAAACACACCTAAAACATTGCAACATTCTCAGGTTCTAGTCACCCTTGTGCATCAAACACAAAGAAGTGATACAGATTGTGCTCACAGCATCACTGCAAGCTTCATGCCTGGGCTTGCAGGATTAAGGAGTTTACTTCAGTCTCGCTTTTACAAACAGCCCACTGAATACAGCGTGATCTCCCATTCTATGAATGTCTCTTCAAAGTATTGAATAGACACAGTGCTTTCCTCCCAAAAGCTGCCTGCTACTTAAGAATTGAACAAGGAGCCACAAAAGGCTATGTCTGCATTAGGAAATAAATTAATAACATAAATTAGCAGAAAAGCTAAGACATTGAATACCTCCCTACTACCAACAGCATCATGTAAATTTACCAAGCTCTGAAAATGAAAGAAAGACTTCCAACTAGCATTATTCACATACTCATGCAGGAAAACATTCTATAAAAAGAAATAGCTTGAAAATAAGAAAAGAACAGTGGCATTACATGTAACTGGATGCAGAACACTTAAAACTTGCACTTAGACATGCATGCACACACACTCCCCTTTTACTCATCCCATTTTTAAATAACTGCACAGCAATCAACTCAGCACAACAAACTCATTTGCCAAAGGAAACTTCCCCTGGCTAGTGAGCAGCACCAAGTTCTCAACTTCAGTGGAACATCAACTTGAGAAAACATACCAAGTCTCAGGGAAAAATCTTGATATATGAGACTCCTCAGTAAGAAACCAGTACAATTTTTGAACACATGAGCAGCCAAAGGTATGAGAGAGGTAGTTTTCTGCAGCCACAGCTGTACCATGTCCCTAACCAACATGCTCAGAGTAATCCTTCCAAATGTGATCCCGAGTCCTGTGTCCCTGATCTGCAGGGTATGCCCCACAAGCACCGCCATACTGAAATTTCCACGACTACGGGAATTTTTCTTACCAATATTTAAAAACTCAAGGACAAGAGAAAAAAAATCACCAGGAGTTCTATCAACTCGATTCTGACAATACTTGGAAAAGCTACTGGCAGAGAGAAAGCTCCATGACCAAAGATCAAGCAAAGACTAATCCCAAGGAAAGGACTGGGCAGCGAATGCAGCAACACATTCTTCACCAAGGAGAGCGAGCTCATTTTTTACTTTACAGTAACTAAGCATGTGTGAAAGGGAAGGGAGGTGACAGGACTGGTTTCAAAATTATCTAGTAGCCAGAGAAACAGAAGCACTGAATGGAGCAGAGTCCAGGACAACACCCAAGCAAAATCACAGAGCCGTGCAGAGAACCCCAGGAGGTAGAATACCCGAGCTCTCCATCTGCCTTCCACCTGGGACCTGCTGGTCAGGACTTGCTTCTTTCACACATGGTCTACATTTTACATTTAGTCCACAGACCAGTAAGGGCTGGCAAACTTTTCAAACATAGTCCCTAGAGCCTGAAATTCTTTCTTTCAAAAAAAAAAAAAAAAAACCAAAATCTATTTCCAGGTTGTAAATGATATTTTTTTCCTTTGGGAGAAATCAGGCATCCAGGAAGCATATTACAACTGTCAGAGGAGTCTGCAGACAGACAAGGGGCTCAATTAGCATCTAAGATGACAGTGCTACACATTTGAATACAGTATTAAAAAAAACCCTAAACAAACAACACAATCAACACTACACATAGCTCTCAGTATGGCAATGATCAGAGGTAATACATTGTTTAATCATCAGCCATTAAAATGTTCTTAATACATTGGTATCTAGTCCATACAGAGCCCAGGTCAGGAGGAACACAGATGGGTACTCTGCCCTTTCTCCTCTAACCTGCCTCTAGAACTGCAGCGTGAGCACAAACCTTGGGCTGGGGACATTCACATCGTTTACTGCCACATATAAAAGCAGATAGTATAAAGTGACAAATACCAAGTATTTGAATTAGCAAACAGTCCTAGATTTTTACTTCTCTCAGGGACTTTCCATGCTATGACACTCCAGAGTCACTTTGTTCTACGTTTATATATATTGGAAAAGAAACTTTGAGGTTCTTAGCATCATCTGAAAGAGAACAGACTAAAGCTTAGAAGTATATTTTCAGCAAACTATACACATATCAAAACTGAATTACAGGCTACATCATCTATTTAAATAGGATTCCTACCTCTTTAATTATTCTAATGTAGAAAGACTTTATAGATCTACTTGCTAATAAATATCCTTGACAATTTTCACAGAAAAAGGCATAGCATACAGTAACAAAAATTCTACCAAAAAAAAAGTTAAAAAAAAAAAATATTTCAAGAATTTATGAAGTCTTTACCTAGATTAAGCTGCCAGGCAATTTTATTAGCGTTTCTACCATACATTGTCTGTTTCCCTACCACACCCTAAAAATGTCACAGGAAAACAAAGAAAAATAATATTTTTATGTGGTTGTTAAAAAGATGCAAAGCCTTCTAGTTTATGGAAGAGAGACAAGGAAAAGAAAATACCAACAACCTTCAATTCTGGCAAAAAGTACCTCTGAAGCAGCTAAACAACTTCACAGTTACCCTGGAAACATAGTTTACCTCTTCAGCCTACCATGAAAATTGCCTGTAATTACCACAATGGAATAAAGCATCAGTTCTGACAAAATATCAATTGCTATATGCTGCAATTGCTTTAATGCAGTACCAGTATTTTATCATGAGCGACACTTTATCTTGAATAGAATTATATTACTAAACTGCGAAGAATGAAATCTGTAGCTATAATAAAAGGTTACAATATCTCATAATGGTATAGAACAGCTCCGCCATCTGCCAAGTGTGATTTCCCTTAATCCCACTCCTCACACACAAATCAAAATCACACGGATTACGCCACAGAAATAGAAGTCAAGCCAATACCTGAACCCACAAGATTAATCTCCTACCTTCAGCCGGGAGAAAGGCAAGAACAGTAACAATGCTGCAAACAGACTCACAAAGGCAAAGCCTTTTACACGACTCGACACAATACCACACAGGAAATAAAGTGATTTCACAGATTAGCTTCACCCTTTCAGAATCCCGATTTTGCTCCCTCCCAAATCCAAGCGCAGAACTCCACGCAAATCCCGGGAACCGACCTCCATGTGATCTTTTGGATCAGCTATTTCCACCCCGAAGGAGAACTCCACATCCCTCCATCCACAGATAAATCACTTATATTTGGACTTAGGAAGAAAAATGGACAAATGAGTTGCATAACACAAGAGAGCAACACAAATCTGTCCACCCAAATGTCAGGCATGCTTCTAAAATAAAAACATACGCACGCATGGGCTGATATGCCAACGAGCAAAGGTATGGGCATCCGCAATTAAAAAGAACCAGCATGATGACCTTAAACTGGCACTTAAGACTAACTCTGGAGAGCAGATGCGTTTCCTAAAGTCCAAGGCATAAGAGAGTGACATACCGCACTTCTGAAACGCCCCTGTCCCTTCTGCAGGCTGCTGTTAACCCAAGTCGGCGCGGCTGTAAACTCTTCGGGGGGGGGGCAGAGAAGGGGGAGCATCTTTATTTGTACGTTTAAGAACGCCCAAGCACATTATCATCGCTAATCCGGAGGGGAACAGATAATTGCAGCGCTTAACAAAAGTCATCTTGGATTACAAAAAGAAGGCTCTAATCTGCCGCGCTCGCCAGCAGAACGGTACACCCATGCGCCACCAAAACCACCGCCGAACTACCTATAACCCCACAATTCAAAGCACGAAGGGCTTTGTTATTATTATTATTATTCTTTTTAACGCGGGGTGCACACCCCCCACCCCACCCCCCCCAAAAAAAAGAGACCCAACTTCTCCCCTCGCCCTTGGCTCTGACGCAGTGAAAAACAAGCAGCCGGACGAGCTCAGCACCACCCCCACAGACCTCCACGGACCCCATTGCCCCCAAGAACCCCGTGTGTGTGTCCCCACCGCCGACGGGGAACCGGGAGCAGCACGGGCAGGGCCGCCCCGGGCCCCCCCCTCCTTCCCCCGGGTCGGCTCTGAGGGCTTCGCCCTCAGAGCCGACCCGGGGGA
>VUYV01000156.1:658173-736994 GCA_008711295.1 Anarhynchus alexandrinus | reverse complement strand
GGCCCGGCGGGAAGCGCCTCGTGTTGCCATGGCGACCGCGCGGCTGCGGCGGGGGGGGAGGTGGGCGGGGCCTGCCGCGCGCAGCCCGCTGGCCGTTCACCGGTGGCTCCGCCCCCCCCTTACTCCCTCTCCCCCCCCACACATCCACCTGCCCCCTCCGGTGGCCACGGGTGTGGCGCTGGCGGCGGGGAGGACGCGGGTTCGCGTCCCGGCCCTGGCCCGCGGCCAGCGGTGCCGCCCCGGCTCCCGGAGGGAGAGAGCCCGGATGAGGGGCAGCCGCCCCTCGGCACGCCGCAGCGCTCTGCCCGCTGCCCTTCCTCCTCCCCTAAAGGGCGGCACAACCCCCTTGCCCCTTCCCTGCAGCCTCCTCCCCCCCCCTCCCCGGGGCCTCCCGGCCTCCCCGGGCAGGCGCTGGGTGAGGGGCACCGCGGGTGGGGGTGGCCCTTCCGGGTGAACTGTCTGCCACCATTGTTCAGGCTCTCCGCTTTGGGCTGCAGAGAGGGACCCCGCGAGAGCCTCCCTGCCAGAGCGGCGGCCGCAGCCTCTGCAGGGCTCTTAAATGGCAGCCTGGAAGGCACAGGAGCCCGGGCCAGGGAGGGCATCTCCTCAGGGGGGGAACGTCTGTCATCAGACCGTGGAGTGTTTCCCCTCAGATGGGGAACAGTTCTCCTCAGACCATGGAGCTTTTTTCCTCAGAGGGGGAAGGGAACATTTCTCCTCAGGCCATGGAGCCTTTTTCACTCAGAGGGGGAACATTTCTCCTCAGACTGTGAAGTGTTTTTCCTCAGATGGGGAACAGTTCTCCTCAGGCCATGGAGCTTTTTTTGCTCAGAGGGGGAATATTTCTCCTCAGACTGTGGAGTGTTTCCCCTCAGATGGGGAACAGTTCTCCTCAGACCATGGAGCTTTTTTCCTCAGAGGGGGAAGGAAACATTTCTCCTCAGGCCATGGAGCTTTTTTTCCTCAGAGGGGGAGCATTTCTCCTCAGCTGCCCCCCACCCTCCCTGCGGAATGGCGCCTGAGTCACTGAGTGTGCCCGTGGGCGCCTCAGTGGCCCCTCCACCGTCTCTGAGGTGGTGCCACGGATGCAGTGATTCAAATGCTCCCAATGCTGCTTTCCGTCATTACAAAAGGTGTGGTTCCGTGGGTTGGAGGAGTCCAAAGTCGGCCTCTGAGGCAGGGTTGGTGACTCGCCGCGGTGCCCACGCTGCGGCTGGCGAGGGAGGAGGGCCGGCTGGCAGCGGGTACGGCCGCGGGAGGGCCAACGCTGCGACACGCCGGAGAAGGCAGCTCCGCATCCTCGCCCCAGCTCTTAGCAGGCCCTTGAAAGGTCGGGCAGCAGCTCCCACGTCCCTGCCGTCGGTGGGGAACTTACTAACCTGCCGTTAACCAGCTCCCCAGGCAGCCAGTTGAAATCTCGCCTCTTTTGCCGGCGTCCTGAGCAAACCCAGCCGGCTGATCTCCCGGCGACCCGTTCCCGAACTGCACGAGGGAGGTGACGCTTCTTGGCATGCCTCAGCTAGACGGGAGCACCGAAGCTGCCTCTCAGCAGGTGCGTGGATGGGGGCCAGCGGGAAGGCTTCGGCAGCGAAAGCATCCAGCTCTGCAACAGCTGCACGAAGAAAAGCGCAGCGCCTCACCTCCTCTGTCCCCACCCTTGTTGTGTACGCCCGCATCCCATTTAAATTAAGATCCCTTTCCCACAGGACACCCCCCCCCCTTCCTCCCCAATCAGGATAATATATGTGTTTTCCCCACCTTAGTGATCCTTTTATCTTCACCGCACGCGCAAACACAAAGGGATCCCAGTTCCCATTCATTTGCCTTTCTCTTTTCCAGAAACCGAGATATAACCCACCCCCTCATCCCCCCATTCCCCCCCTGCACCCCTCCCCGGCAGCAGCCCCCTCCGTGCCAGCACCCACCCTGGGGCTCAGGCTGCTGCTGGCGACCGGTACCTGCCCGTAGAGAAGAGGGTGATCCGTGGCTGGGACCAGTGCCTCTGCAAAGAGGGTTTTACTGCTTCTTACACCTCTTTGAAGTGGTTCTTGTTCCACCCATGGCTTGGGAACCCCTGATCTCGCGCATGGGGCTTTCAGCAAGGAATGCGAAACAATGAAGTTGTCTGATCAGTTATTCAGGAGCCGCTGTAATGGCAGCACCCTCCACAAAAACACCTACAAGCGGCGACGCAGCCAGACACGAGAGAACTGGCTACGTAGCCTCTGGGAGGCTGCATTCAAATGGAGGACTTCAAGGAGAGCAGACGCGTTCCCAAGAAGCTGCTGCCTCGTTTCCCACTGTCTGAGGAGGAACCTCAGCGTGTGCCTTTGCAAACGCCCAAGGAGACGAGACCTGGGAACTTCAAAGTGGCCACAAAAACTTTCGATGCTCCAAGCCCCGGCACGCCAGCGGCGGCAGCTGCACCTGTGGGATTGCAGAGCTGCGGGGTAGATGCGGTGGTGCAGAGCAGGCCTGGTCTCAAGGAGGCTCCGGTGCAAAGCTGGAGGGGCCGTGCCCTCACCGTCACTCAGCCTCTGTTGCCCTGGGGATATCCCGACCGTGTGGGAAAGGGAACGGCTGTGGTGCGGGTCACAGAATCACAGNCAGGATTCCATTGGCCTTTTTGGCGACAAGGGCACATTGCGGGCTCATTGACAATTTGTTATCTACCAGGGTCCAGCACTGAGTGGGGAACCGCAGGACCTGCAGTGCTGCTGCGGGGAGCCGGGTACCCCACCAGCCATCCCGCTCAGCCCTCGCACCCCAGGACCGGGCAGGAGAACCACCACCCCACTGCCACCCCGCTGCTGCAGCTCCCTTGGACAAGCGCAGGACCTAACGTGGGCAGGCAGCCCTGGCTCCAGGAAGGATTTCTTCCCCATGCTCTTTCTGCGCCCGAGACCCTGTGTGAACCTTTCTCCCACTGTGTTTATCAGCAAGGATTGGACTAGAGTTAACCGCAATCTAGGGACAGAGTTAAACGCAGAGTCCTGTTTTATCCCCCCATGTATATAAATTAGAGCTGTAATTCCACCCTGCGGTGTGGATGGCAATAGCAAACAGACACTGCCAGGCCCATCTCACACGGTCATTTGAGCTTTGAACCTTTGGCTTATGATTTCACCAGAACTCTCAGTGTGATGATATGTAAGCAATATACAGCGAAGGAGTGCCTGTACTCAGGAAAAAATGACAAGCCCCGTATCACTGAGATTTTTTAAACACAGACATTCTTTGCCGTCAAACCCATGAAAGGCTCAGCCAGGCTGATGCACTGCTTTACTAGCAGCTCTGCTTCTCAGATGGGTGAGGCCACTGTTTCTCCTCTCTGCCGTCCGGTTAACTTCCAGGGTGGGACCTTTTCAGAATTAAACTAAGAATGGCATGAAACAGTGAATAACAGCAAATGTTGCGTGTACCAGCGGTGCTGCTCCGGTGATCTGGCTCCTCTCGCATAGTCTGTCAGTGCCCTATAGTGGAGAAATGGGTTAATTGCATATGCCACATGGGGCGACTGCCAAACTGCCGTGTTCCGCTCCTGCAAACCTGAGGTCAGGCCACAGAAGCGGGTGGGGAGATCCGAGGCGAACGCCATTGCCGCTGGCCTGCAGCCTCCGCAGGGACCAAAGTCTGCTCCTGCGTCCCCTCTGCCGTAACGGCACCCAGGCTCTGCCGGTCTTCACCCGGTGCAATGGCGAGATTCCCTCCTTTGTTCCAGCTATTAACAATCTCCGTCTCTTCCCGCTGAACAAGTTGCTCCTGTTGAAAGAGATGGAGATGTATGCAAAACTGCTTTGTTGGGTCTGGAGAACAAGCATCTGCTCTTCTCGGGCCCACATAGGTTGAAATGCTCTGGCCCTAAGCAGTGAAGCCCTTCAGTGTCCTGTCTTGCAGCCCTTCGCAAAGTAAGTGCTCCCGTGAAAGCCAAAACTATCGTTGAAGGTTCGAGATGAGGCCCCAGGAGGAACCAGCCAGGAGCTCTCTCCACATCCCAGGCATTAAGTACTGCAGGAAGGTGCTCCACTGCCAACTACAGATAATCTGCAAAAAGGAAAGCAGAAAATCCTCCTACTTCCCGTCCCCACCACGCCAGGGGTCCTTAAAAGCTCCTTTCCCACCTCTTCATGCTCATCCACTGTGAAAATCAGTGCAGAGCTACAAAGACAGCACTAAGTGCCCTGCTCGGAGTGCAGCAGAGGCCACAGCCCCAGTACCGCTCTCCTGATAAAAGCCCCACTGGCCACGGCCCCCCCCACATTGCTTCCTCTCCTGCCTCCGAGTTTTGCTCCCGATTTAAAGGGGAGCAGGGGTGGGAGAAGGAACGCAGAAGGAAGAGTCCTGATTTAAAGGGAAGGGTCTGTAAAACACACAGGTCCAATGTCAGCCGCCTCCCTTTGACCGTCGTTCGCGCCCTTGCGAAGGTGGAGCTCGGCCAGGGCGCTGGGCAGCCCCGGCTGCAGGCCTGGAAGGGGCATCACCCCTCCGATGGGGGCACGGTGCCTCGCAGGATTATACCTTCAGTACCCACAACATACTTCTTCCTCCAGAAGGGAGAAGTTCAGCAAGGCAGAGGTTGTCAAACCTCAGCTGCTGAAAGCAGCTATGGCCAGAAATCCTTGACAAAAAAACAAGGATAATTGAGCATCAAATTTGTATGTATAATGCTCTTCAGTAGGAAGGAGTTGCTAGATTGCACTGTAGTGGAGGTCTTATTGCATCAGAGTAAAAATATCAGTGGGTGTGGAATTTTTGTCAATTATATAAACTCTGGCGGTTTTGCCTCTGCGGGTTTGGGCGAGGACACAGCCCCCATGCCGGTCGGAGGCCCGCCCTGTGCTATCAGCGAGCGGCACATGGTCAGACGTGGGGGGGACTGTGGTGAGAACAAAGGAAAGCAGATTTCCTGGGAGTCTGTTTTTGTTTTCCCAAGCAGAAGAGTGACTCAGATTTCAGCCCTCGCTCCTGTAACTCAGACAAAAACAACACGTTGTTACTCAAAGTGATAAAGGCAAGTATCCTTGTTCCATTCGCTGAACTAATAAAAGCCCAAATAAACTCGTCCACCCAAAGGCCAGCTCAGCCACTAAACCAGAGACCACGCGCTGAACCCTGAGCCCCGCTCGCAGTGACGACAGCCTCTTGCTCCTGAACAGCCTCGCTGAACTCCGGGAAAGCTGCTCGGAAAATACACTTCTGCCTCAACCAGCACAGAAGATCTCAGATTGTGCATTATCATAGTTCAGAGCTTTCTGATAAATATTGTGAACCTTTACATGTCACTCCAAGGCAGCTGCTGAACGTGTTGCAGAGATGCTTTCACTTTCTGAGAAATCCTCCAGGAAAAAGCGCTCCACTTCCTTGTGCTTAAGAGGCGGCTTAACACATCCCCGCTCCTTTGTCTCCTGCACCTGAGATTGTTTTTCATGGCTGTGAGGAACATCCACAGCTCATTGGAAATGCCGTAGCACGAATTGCTCCATCTCGGCCGCCGCACACAAATCTGGAGAAAGGAGACTCCAAGTCCCAGGCCAGCAAAGCCCATCCCGTTGCGCAGACCTCCGGCTCTCGGCGCTGCCGGGCTGGGTGGGCACCCACGGCCGTCAGCACGGTTTGTGCTGCTGCGCCTTACCCTGCCATCAGGGGAAGTTAGTGGCACCTGCGCAAAACCGTGCTTGTACTGGTGCAAAATGGGGCTCTCCAAAGGATTTGCCCAGGTACTGCTGGAGCCCGCTGTGGGTACGCCTTGGTACGCTGCCTTTAGTTTCCTTTGGAAAAGCGCGTCTCTGAAATACGTGTTAGAACACCTTAACAAGTCAGCTGCAGCTGGAGGTGGTAACAGGACAGAGCAGACCTTAGCAGAATAGATGTTTAGACTGGAAGTACTTTGTTTGTGCTGGGATTTAACATGTTCGTTCATGCATGTTAACGATGTGCTATAAATACACCTGGTCCTTCCCCGCCGCTGCGGCCGCGGCCGCGGCGCTGCACAGGCACCATGTGCAGCGACGTCGGGGAGGGTGTGTTAGGGACCAGCGCTGGCAACCGCGCTGCCGGACCTCCCCACAGAGCCCCCCGGGTGCCCCCTCGCCCCGTCAGCCGCAGCCACCGCCTTGGGCTGCCCTGGGCACGCGCCAGGTAAAACTGGTTTGTCGGCCGCAGTTGCTGCATTCGCACAGGCAGCCTAAGGGCTCAGACTCATGCAGCAGAGAAAATACTGGGGCTGCCACCACCCTTCCCACCCTGGGAGGAGCTGCCACCCTCCAACACCACCGGCTGAGGGTGAAGCATCTCCTGAAGTGCCCTTGTTGGCAGCCCGGTGCTCAAGGTCGGGAACGGTTCTTCTTCCTGCGCGGGATAGAAAGTTGCTGCGGCTCAGGAGCTGCCTCGCAGGCTGGTGTCTTCCTCTGCTGCACGGAGGTGGCAATCCTGATGGAGATGTAAGTGGCTGTACCAACGTACGTGCACTTCAAAGCACAACCTCAGGATATCTGCTTTTGTGAGAAAGTATCCCGAGTTAAAAATTAATGAAATTCACTTTTAGGATCATTTACTTTCCTCCATCTAAACAAGCAGGATTTTTGCCAGTCTCTCCGCGCCAGGAATGCAGAGCATTTCTGCTTTTGCACGTTGAGGACATAGCCTCTGGTGAGTAGATTGCCAATTAATATCAGGTAATTAACACATTCGCAAGGGCTGGTTGAATCCCATCCTGACATTTTGCAAACTATGCGTGTTTGGGGAGTGTCTTCATCAGCCTTTTGAAGTTCTTAACTGTGAGCTCCCTGGCAATCAATTAGCCGGCGCTAAAAACTGGTGCTGTGCCATTAGAGCAAACATGCCCCAAGAAGCAAACATATTAAGGATTAATTAAATACCAGGTTTTATTTAATTAAGCCTCTTCTCCTAAGTATGTAGAGGCAGGAATCTGGAGCTAGCATCCCATCTTGCTTTTACTTCTATCCCTTTTTCAGATACGCATTTAGACTTGGTTGGTGCTGTTTAAAACATGACATTCAGGCTGATGCAAATCTGTTCTGCCTCCCCGGTGCGAGCGCAGGAACCGACAAGCACATCATCATCAAGAGGTGGCTGATGGCACCAAGCGCTCCCAGGGTCAGGGTTCACTTCTTCCCCGCTCCCACGCACGACACCCTCCCCAGGGAGAGCTGGAAGCCCCCACGAGTACCCAAAGACCTTCTGGAGTCTACAGGGACGACAAGTGCCAGCCCCGAGCAGAGGCAGGGACCCACCAGCGGCTCGTCCTCCCGCTCTCCTCTCATCCTCCTTGCATTTTTTAATGAAAACCTTCTCACTCTGTCACCCGCTTACCTGCAGCGAGAAGGGCACCGCAGCCTGTCATATCGCTACCTGTTTAAAGGTCTAGAGATAGATCCAGGAAATATCAAGGCAAGCTAATGACATCAAGTCCAAGGTCACTTTACGCACTGTTACAGAGAGCAATCCCTTCCCTTCTGCACACCCTGTCTGCGTTAGCGGAGGATCCCGCGCAGATACAAAAAATCCCCACCGCGTCCTGGCTCTGGGCTGCCCCACGGCTGGGAGCTGCCCTCGCACCAGGGCCCTCTGCCATCTTTCCCTCATCTGCACGTTGATGCCATTCGCTCGCTTCACGCCGCAGCCGAGGATCTGGCCCTGCCGTTCCCTACTGATTGGCAGCCTTTTTTCTCCTCTTTAAGTGCGCTATTTCACCTTAACAGTCGTCAGTTTAAATCCTCCACGCTGCCAGGGGCGTACAGCAAGGGGAAGGACGGTGGTGACAGCATCAGCAGGCTGAGAGCAGCAGAGGCAGGGAGGTGTCACTGCCCGGCTGCACGCAGCATCCGCCCGGGGAGGGACAGGGCCCGGCAGCATGGCCACCGGCTGGACCGAGAAGGCCAAGAGATGCAATCGGGGAAGGAGACGACCACAATGCAGATCAAAACCAGCACTGCGACAGGGCAAGGGGGGAGAGGTGCATAACGGAGAAGAGGTGACAGCGGCATCCCTGGGAGAGGAGGGACTCAACGAGAGCAAAGGAGGGCTCTGAAAGCTGGGAGAGATGTGAAAATACAAATCTCCTCCAAAACGCAGTTCTAACATCAGCCCTCCAGCTTCTGGGGATGCTGCAGTGCGCGCTCCTCACCTGGCTGCCTCCGTGCCTCCGGGACCCCAGGACACAGCCCTCGGCTCGGGAGAGCAAAGCCCTTCTCCTCCTGCTGCGGAGGGAAGGACTGGCTCCGGGAACGGGACTGGGTGTGTGCGGAGCTGCCGCGGGGTCTGTGTTTGAGAAAAGGCGATTATGGGGAAGAGCCACCCCCCGCAGCTGCAACCACGCAGCGGCACCAGCAAGGTGGGACCGGGACACGGCATCCGCAGGACAACCACAGCCCCTTTCCCGTGCTGACCGCTGCAAAGGCAGCAATGCCTCGAGGAGAACAGCATGGATATGGTGACAAGGAGCACAACAGAGCAGATGATACCACATTTTTCAAACTTTTCACACATTTTTTTTTTTCCTGGAAGTGTTTTTCCAAGATGCATCCCTCCAACGCCTGTGCTGCAGCCGGCTTCTGCAGCCACTGCCATCCCCACCTCAGTTTACCGCTCAGAAAAAAACCTGCCACGTATTTACCTCTGTGCCTT
Organism: Anarhynchus alexandrinus; assembly: GCA_008711295.1. NCBI lineage: Eukaryota > Metazoa > Chordata > Aves > Charadriiformes > Charadriidae > Anarhynchus > Anarhynchus alexandrinus. The sequence goes on along the minus strand of VUYV01000156.1, from coordinate 728,348 downwards.
CCCAGGGCTTTTAAAATCTCAGTCTCATCTTCAAGAACACACTGAGCTTTAGCTGTTTCGCCAACTCTGCGGGGGCATCCCCGAGAAGTAACACCAGAAACTGCCCCGTCCTCCAAGCAACCATGCAGAATGGAAGGCGGTGGCACCACTGGGGAGCCTCACTGGGCAGCACTGGTGGGGCCCTGGTGGGAGCAGTGGAAGAGGTGAAGCCTGGTACCACCCACCACCACATGCTGCACGTATTTGGGCCCAAGGGACACGATCCCGAGTCCACCGGGGAAGGTTTCCCTCTCCGCGGCGTGCTTGGATCAGACAGAGCAGAGCCGGGTTTCTCCTACCAGCTCTGCCCCTGGGCTGTACCGGTCCCTCGTGTCTGTCCTCAAAGCAAGGACAGAAGCACCACGGCACCGCCCTGCGCCCCCAGAGACCACCGCATTTTTGGGTCCAGTGCAGGAACCCCACCAGGCTCTCGGGAACAGCATTTCTGAAGGCGTCAGCGCTGCCTTTTCGGGGTACGCCCGGCTGTGACTCCAGGGACTGCGCAGCTGTAAAGAACAACCAGGATTTTATTGATTCGAAAATACATTAACCATAGAGAATAGAGCTTTAATTTTTTCTTTCTGAACAACAATAAGGAACAGTTTACATAAAAAACAAAAAGCATGGATAAAATAATATAAAACAGATATTGTACCACAGTGTGGAATTCAAATAATCTAAGAACATTAGCAGCACTTCTACAAATATATTAAAAGCTATAGTGCTCGTTAAGCTCAGATAGAGCGACTCCCAGAGACCAAAATGGCATCCAACATAGAAAAGCAGCAATTCAGTGTAGGGCAACATAAAAGTCTAACGCCAGTACATGGGATACATTCATGACCCCGCTGTTGAGAGGTAATCCCGTGTCCCGCAGAGCCCGGGCTGGTACCTGTCATCTCCGCGACAGTTACAGCAGGGTGACAGCCCAGCGTCACCCCCGCACCCCGCCGAGCTCCCAGGAACACACCTTAGCACTAGGGAAGTGACAATCACGGGTCTAAGGTGACATCCGAGTTGGATTTTCAACAAAAGTTTTCCTTAATTCTGTTTGTGAAAAGCAGCCTTCTCCTTCCCCGGCTCCTGGGAATTGCTCTGCAAGAAGAGACTGAATTTCTGAGAATTTAATTAGATCTTCTTATGTAGTCAGGAAAATGAAATTTTTAGTATCTCACTATCCAGTATTTGGATTTTCAATTCTTTATCTCCCCTAGCAATGAAGCCACAACGATTCTTAAAATTTCCATGTACTTTTTGAGGCCTTGTGCATAGTTTAAATTTTAGCATTGATTTATTTTTTTAAAAAAAAAAAAAANAAAAAAAAAAAAAATAAAATAAATGGTGCTTTTTACCCCTTACAAAAAAGTCGATGCAAAGTGCCCTCCCTCCTGCCCATCTCCCCCTTCAGCGGCGCTTCGTGCCCGTCCCTGCGGAGCTCCTCAGAGGCTCTCCCCACCGCCGAGGGCTGCACAGAAGGGAGTGGGGGCTTTCTGCAGGACACCCGGGAGACTCAGCGGCCCCGTCTGGGACATAACCCGCCTGCTCCGGGCACGGCTCCGCGGGCAGGACGGACCCGGCTGCCCGAGCCCCGGGCACAGGCAGAGCCGATGGGGGACACAGACCCTTCGCATGCCATCGCACCCGGCCGTGGACCAGCGGCTCTCACCTGCAGCTCCGTCCTTGGGCTCCCTGCTCAGTCTCCATGTGCAAAATCAATTTAAAAAAAGGAAGTTATGAAACTCCTGAACGAGAATTTAAGGTTGAATATGCTTATCGCTAATCTAAAATTAGACATGTATTAAAAGACTGCTATGGCTATTCCAACAACGTACATTCTCCAGGAAATTCAGGATTCAGACAAAGTGTAGAAGAAATCCAAACGCTCTAAGCTGCAGAAATGCACAGCTATGGCACCAAAACCACCTTCACTTTGGCCCACGCTGCCACCGTAAAACATAAATGTGGTGAGTGTGACGGGGGACCACAGAGACTTCAGGTGCCTTAATCGACGATGGGCGTTTACTTCAGGGCAGGCAATGAGGATAACGACCTTGAGCGAAGATCATTGGAGTGCTTGAAGCAGTAGGCAACAGTAAGTGGCATTTTATCTACTTGAGGGTATCCGAAAACTTTTATAAGAATTTCTGAAAACTGGGTCTGGTGAGTTACAACCCTTCCATATTGCTCGAAAATTGTCACTTCAGCTGCGAATTGTGCTCTTTCACTATCAATTTGTGCTCACGCAATAGTAAAATGCTGAAAATGCGCCCAGAACTGCTCAGTACCCGTGAAAATTCCCAAACGGAGTGAAGACTATTTGACAGACGTTTTGATGAAATGACAATGATTTTGGCCCCACTGATGAACAGGCTCAGAGGCTACCACTGCCCGAACGGCGTATGCCACGGCAGAGAGCAGCAATTTAAGACAGTATAAGATATTTTTAAAAGCAAACTTTGCTTTGGTGCGAATCCCGAAACTGGTCCCACACCTGTTTTGAGGACTGTTTGCCACAGTGGCTCCCAGTGCGGCGAATGAGCCAGCTACTCCGCGTGAATGGGGGAAGAAAGGGAAACTAGGCAGCCAGATTAAAATAAGTAAACAAATACATAAAGAAGAAAGAGTAAGAAGACTCTCATGCCGTGCTCTTGGCCACCAGCCTGCCACAAGGCTCGTGTGTCTCCAGGGTGGGATTCAGGGATGGGCTCAGCTCGCCCAGGGATGGGTTCCGGGCAGAACTGCCATTCCAAGCTCCCGCATCAAGAACAGACACTTCTCTTGATCTGATTTTTGCTTCTCAGTGCCGATGGTTGCTGACACCTGCATTTCTGCTGCTGGCTCATGTTACAACAGAAGGTAGATCTGGAGATGTTGAGGGATGTTCAAAACGTAAGAGGCTGGATGGGAGCGGAACAGGGCGGCAGCCAGAAGTTCCCATGCAAAAAATCCTCTCAGTCTTCACGGAAAACATTAATAGCGAAGCAATTCAGAGACTCGCCACAGTAAGAGAAAAACTCCTATAAAAATCACACATTTAGGAACAGAGACAACTTCTAAAGTGTTTACATGAGTAACACTAAAAGAGATGGGTACCACGAGTTATTTGGTAGGTGCATCAATAGAAAGCTCAAATGCAGAAAGAGGATCCATTAGTAACTCTCTCGGGGGAACACGGGGCCGGGGCACAAACATTCACTGTACTCGAACGTACCGAGATGATCTGTGAGCGGAGCAGCTCTAGCAACAGATGAAGGGAAAACCCCCCAAACCTCTGCCGGTGCTCAGCGCGGGCGCACTGCGAACGGACCAGCTCAGCCCGCGCAGCCCGTCCTTCACTCGGGCTCAGCTCTGGAGCGACCCAGAGCAGAGAAGATGGGCTGGGGGGGCAAGAGGGACGCAGACCTCGCTGCGCCCGGCGGGAAGGATGCGGCAGCCTCCAGTCCGAAGGCATGGCAGCTCGAGGCCCCGGTCCCACAGAGGGAAGAGCAGCAGCTAAAGATAGTCCCTGGCTTGGAGTGCCATTGCCCGGGGTGGACGTCAGCTGCACGGAGCTGCTGGGATGAGACATTCCTCTCCCCCAAGGAGCCAGACAAGATTACTGTATATGGGCAAGCATTCCCCTGCGACGGGCTTCTCCCTCCATGGTAAAGAGGCGATCCTCCGGCAGCGCAGCCCGGGGGGATCGGGGCCGTCCTGCAGGGCCACGGGGGATTCACGCCGTCGGAAACCCGGAATAACGCTTTCACCGCAGGGCAGCCTAGCGCCGGGGCAGAGCCAGGCAGGAGAAGGGCTAAGAACAGCTGGACAACAAAAACCTTTTAGTAGCTTTTACCATCGAGTAGATCTCGAGCCCCAGAGTCGCTTCACTACGGGTCTCCACAAGCACATAAACCCGCCGGTGGGACAGCGGCTGCGCCGGAGTGGTCAGAAGGAGCACAGCCGCTGCCCACCGCCACTTCTGATGAGATGCTCAAAACCGAGCTGGGCCCACGCGTGAACGTGAGCTGCGGGAGGGCAGAGCACAGGGACCATCGCAGCCTGTTTCTGACCTCCCGCAGCCGCCGTCCCGCCTGCCCCCACGCTGCCAGGGAGGGACGGGCAGGGCGGGCGGCCGGGGCACGGCACCGCCACCAGTGCGGGGCCTGGAAACCCTTCACGTCTTCTGTCTCAGGTCTGCACGGGAACACCAGGCAGACCTTCACGTTCAGACTCGAGTTCCCATGGCAGTATTGGGGAGCAGATGGTTTTTGCAGAGTTTTGCAGGAGTTGGCGAGAGCGCTGCGTGGGGCACGTGGCCTTCAGCAGAGCTGGTCGGGACGGGCGCCGGGTAGGAGAGCAGATCAGCTCAGCAAGTACTCTGTACTCCCTTCCTAACAAAACAGTATGATCAGCTGCGAAGGAGAATGACTTTAGTCCCAATTTAAATGACATACCATATTGTACGGACTATCCAATTTCTTTGCAACCCACACCAAGCCTCAGCTCTGCAACTGTTCGTACCCAGCACAGGCACAGCACCCCGCACAGCTCGGGCACAGGTTGGCCCCTGCGGACCCTACTCAGCCCCATAGCTAGAACAAAGCTTCTTTTTTTTTTAATTTTTCCCTCCTTTTTTCTTCTTTTCCAGTTTTAACATGAGAACTAAAATCAAGCCAAGCTGAGGTCGTGATGGTGGTTCTGCTCTGAGCTTCCTGTTGCTGTACCAGAACGATTCGCACAGTACAGGGACAGTGACAGATTGGCACATCATGGAATAGGTGCTATAGAAACCACACAGTTCTTAGAAGCAAAAGATTTCTTCTCCCCCCCCATCAAAAAATAACCCACTTAATTCACATATTTTCTCTCTATACTGTATATATATATTATATATAGACACAATTTTCTGGTAAACATTTACAAGATATTGTAAAGAACATTGAAAAGATATATCTCCATTTGCATAACAATACACACTCACACACTTCAGCATACGAGGACACACAGTAATGTACAATCAATAAATAAATACTTTTTTTCCCCAGAAGTTATTCAAAAAACACTGCTATCGAGCGGCCCAAAGACACTCTCAGTTAATACAGACAGCAAATATTGTGCAGAATTTCTTGGCCGTTTTTGTTTAAAAACCAAGAAAAGAAATCCAGAAGCTTGAAAGATAAAGTGTCAGCGACGTTGCTGGATAAGACGGTGTTTAAGTTGACCTATCAGTTCCTGTCCCTCGGGAAGGGGAGGACAGAGCACGTCCCCTCCCCTTCGGAGCGGGCGACGGAGGCAGACCGTGCCCTGTCCTAAGACCTGGAGGGAACAGGAACAGCCCCCAGGGAGGGCACGAGCCTGTCCCGCTGCTTTGTGGAAAGATGAAAGATTCATTCACACACGAACGGGCAGATTTGAAACTCAAACGCTTTTGTTTCCTGTGCTACTACAGACCAAGCGCTCTTTGGAGATTTAAGGTAGAAAATTGCTTCAAAGAATTTCCTAGATTGTTGGTACGCGTTTGCTTGGTGGGGTTATGAGAAATGAACGGCTCCCCATCGCTCTCAGCCCCCGCTGCCCTCCTCTGCCCCAAAGGCTTCAGTGGGCACTACTGCTCCCTGGGTTGTCTCGCTGCGCTCCCCACAATATCCCAGTACCGCGGAAGGACTGGCTGATTTGCTCAGAAGCTGCAAACCGCTCCACCACACTCTGCAGAACTTCTCTGAAGCAGCAGTTTTCTCTCCTGCAGATTTACATCTGTCTTTTTTTCTCCAAGCAACACCTGACACGTGCCACAAGTAAATACGGAACGCAGTCAGCACAGACAGATGTCCCACAGAAGAAGGGAAGGGCCCCTTTTCCCTTCTGGTGAGCAGCACTCCGACAGCAAGAGAAGAGCCGGGCCTTGTCTTGCAGAGGGGAGGAGGAGAGCACACACACACCACACATCGCATGGAGGGGGAACACAAATTTTTGCAGCAAAGCTTGAGAGAAAGTACCCTTGTAGAGAGCTACAACCCAGCATCTTCCCTGCTGCTGACCGCACGCGCTCATGGCAGCTCTGTGGCCATGACAAAGCCCTCTCTGCCTGAACCAGACCTACCAACAACCTACACCTCTCCTTTTCCTTTATTGTTTTTACCTGAGTTGAAAATTGAATCCAAACCCTCCGTAGTGCAGCCTCAGCGTGACGCAGCAGCTCAGCTCTCGCGCTGGTAGTGCTGGAGAGGCACTTCGTGCAGTGCGCTCCAGGGGCTGCAACGCTGGAGAGCCACTGCGGTTAAAGCGGCCACAGAAGTGCATCTTCCAAAAGCAAAGACCACTCGGGGACCTTGGGCTATTTTCCTTTTTATGGGCATGTGAAAGAAGCCCACCGAGACCTAACTGGAGGCTTTCAGTGGACTTAGGGGGCTCTGCAGCCCCAGAAGCACACAGAAAACCTGCAGGCACCGAGGGGATTGTCTGCACTGTCCAGCTTTGAGCAGCTGGTCTTTTCATCACCAGAGGAAGAGATGGGCACCTTCAGAGGGAAAGTCAGGACAGTCACTGACGTCCGGAGCTCTGACTTGCCTTCCAAGGAGCTCTCCCCCTAAGAGGGCTTGCAGAGGAACAGCAGGGAGACCAGACTCCTAACGCAAGCAGCTAGAGTAAGGCAGGTAAGAAAACCTCAAGTCTGGAGTTCCCAGAGGAGGTTTGGACCAGATTTTTCCAGCGTTCAGAGAGCATTACAGAGGCTGGATTTTGAAAGAAAAACCCAATGCTGAATTTGGAGCTCTTCTGAAAATCCATCCAGAGATGTGTGCTCAGATATCGTAGTAACAAACAACATAAAAATCCCAGGGAGAGAACAGAGCCCTAAAAAAATACTAAAGGGGATGCTATGCATCAAGGGACAAGATCAAAAGAAGAGGAATTTCTGTGATCAAAGTCCCTCTCTGTTACTGGCAGAACCTCATAATGGTAGTAAGAAACTGAGTACTGGCAGCATCGCCCTCCTGTCCGGGCTTGCAGGGCTGGCCAGCCTCCCCGTGCCACGGGGTCGCGGCCCTCCGAGGAAGCAGCTTTATTTCCTCGCAATAAAGGCTGCCGAGCCCCGGTCGGCCCCGGGGAGCGCTGGCAGCGCTGCCCTCCCAGACCCGCGCCCTGCCCCGGCATGCCGGCAACGGCCTCGGCAGTTGTGGCGGTAACCACACTTGCTGCCCTTCTGCCGCGGCGAGGCAAGGAAGCAACTGCCTGCGTTCTGCTTCCAAAGCAAGTCCTTAGCAATAAAATGCAATCGTACGGATCTTTGGCTAAGTCACGGAAGAAGGCCGCGAAGATCTGAGCCGGGGCCCCCGGACCTAACACTGAACACAGCACTCGGAGAGCTCAGGGTATTTCCAGTTTAGACAGCAGCACGTGTCCAACTACCTTATTTCCACAGGTGTGGCACTTCAAGAAAAAGGAGAAGGGGAGGAAGCATTGAAGGGGAGTCCCGGCTCTTTGTCTGGATGCCTCGTCTTCCCCGTGGCCTTCATTTGTTCTCGATCAGAGTCTGGACTTTATAGACGAGGTCCCGAGCCAGCTTCAGGATCTGCTTGGTGTTGTGCCGCTCAGCCATTTCTGGAACACAGACAGAAGGAACCCCCAAAGAGGCTAGACCCCCGGAGCCCGGCGTCTCGAGGAGCCCCCCAGCTCTCTGCTTCCCAGCCGAGCGCCGGGCGGGACCTCAACCTGCGAATTCCTGCCCAAGTTCCCAAGCACCATCCCTTGCAGAGACACCTGACGCTGAAGAGCCATCTTTAACTGGCTCATCTCGGGGTGATTACAGCCAGCAGAAAGCACAACCTACGCTCACAGCTCCCTCCAAGCATGGCAAGGGGGGCTGGTGCCAAGGATGGCACGATGGCTTCCCCCAGGCACCATCTGACCCCCCCAGAGCCTGACGGTTTGGGGGCAAGGGGTCTCGTTACCATCATGTTCCAAATATCAGCATGGCACAACCATACACTGCTCTGTTTGTTTTAAACATTTACCAGTATAGCCCGGAGGCGACTGTCTGTAGCCAGACAGACATGTGCTGCCCACATCCGAGCAGCTGCCGCAAATTCAGCCCAACAGAACACAAACCGTACCGTTGAAAAACTTGATGATGTCTGTAAAATCCATGTTGTTCTCCAAGATTATGTCCCGGTACATTTCCACCAAAGCCAGGGCTATGAAGAGCACATAGTGCGCAGAGGAAACGTGTGCAGCTGCCCAGATGGTCTCCCAGACGGCGAACACGTCATCATACACCAGCTCTGTTAAGAGAGGAAGAAGCGCAGCAGTTACTACACCAGCCACGCGTTTGCAATCATCCTGACTCACAGACTTCACAGCAGCACTGGGAAGACACGCTGGGTGGTTTCTTCCCACAAGAACCTGTTCCAGTTGGAAGCAATAAGTCAGTCATCTGTGGAGACAAATATTCTGGCCTGCAGCAAGTGGCAGAGGCTCCAGGACACAAACCCAGTGGAGGCCCACCAGCCGCTCTGGAAGAACAGGTTCTGTATCTAGACAGAAAAGTCAGCCACAAGTCTACCAGGGAAGAGCAAAACAGGAACACGTGGTAAAAAGTTACGTTCAAACAACTGAGGTTGCAGAGCGCATTGAGAAGCGCGGAAGCACGGCAGACCTTGCCTTCCCTCCCCTTCGCTGGTCTCAGCTGCCTCCCTCCCAGCACACACCTCTCTTGAAGTCCAGGAGAAACCATCGGTAGCAGAAGTAGAAATGAGTGTAATCACCGTTCTGGTGCATCAGCTCAAAGAGCTCAGAGTCCAGAATCTGCCAAGAAAAGCAAAAGGAAACCCACTTGGTACACACGAGAGGCACCAGCCGTTCCGCTGCCTGCCTTCCTCCAGTCCCACTGCTCTCCTACCGCACCACCACATCTTCCACCCAGCTTCTCCAGCGTCCCCTGGACAGGCTGGACAGCTGGGCAGAGAACCTAATGAGGTTCAACAAAAGCAAGTGCAAGGTCCTGCACCTGGGGAGGAAGAACGCTAAGCACCAGTATAGGTTAGGGGTGAACCTGCTGGGAAGTAGTTCTGAGGAGAAGGATCTGGGGGTTCTGGTCAATCATCCATGACCCAGCAATGTGCCCTTGTCGCCAAAAAGGCCAATGGCATCCTGGGCTGCATAGGGAAGAGTGTGGCCAGTAGGTCGAGGGAGGTCGTTCCCCCCCTCTACTCTGCACTGGTGAGGCCACAACTGGAATACTGTGTCCAGTTCTGGGCTCCCCAGTTCAAGAGGGACAGGGAACTGCTGGAGAGAGTCCAGCGTAGGGCAACTGAGATGACGGAGGGATTGGAGCATCTCCCGTATGAGGAGAGGCTGAGAGCGCTGGGACTCTTTAGCCTGGAGAAGAGAAGGCTGAGGGGAGATCTTATTACTGCGTACAAGTATCTAAAGGGTGGGTTGGAGGAGGATGGAGCCAGACTCTTTCCAGTGGTTCCCAGTGACAGGACGAGGGGCAATGGGCACAAGTTGGAACATAGGAAGTTCCGTTCCAACACACAGAAAAACTTTCCGGTTGGGGTGGCAGAGCAGTGGCACAGCTGCCCAGGGGGGTGGGGGAGTCCCCTTCTCTGGAGGTTTTCAAGCCCCGCCTGGATGCAGTCCTGAGTGCTGTGCTCTGGGCAATTCTGCTTTGGCAGGGGAGTGGGACTGGGTGATCTCTAGAGGTCCCTTCCAACTCTGAAAATTCTGTGATTCCATGATTCCCCCTCCCTGGCAATCCCGGCCCACGTTACTGCCAGGCTGTCTTTCCAGCCACCTGCTCTCCCTCCTGCTTCCCACCACTGAAAGCTCCTCTCAGCCCCTCCAAGCCGCCCGTCCCAAGAACAGCTTTCCCTCTCCGGTTTGAGAGGCTGCTGACCCTGTGCCGGAACCCCCCTACCTGGATCAGCGATCTCATGTTGGCAAAGTGGGTGTCCATGGCTCCTCCGTGGGGGAAGTTCTGATTCATCCTCTTCATAAGCTCGGTGAAACAGCTGAAAGCCAGAGCCTCTGCGCAGGGAAGAGAGATGGCCACTGCTGGGCTGCACGGACACTGCTGCACCTGCACCCCAACATCCACCCGCGGCAGGAACATCCCTCCCCGCTCCACACGCAGTCAGGGGCACGCAGCGGGGACCGGCCTCGGGAAGACAGCTCACGCTGCACAACGTACACGCTGTCCCCAGGTCGGGCTCCTGGGANAACAGAACACAAACCGTACCGTTGAAAAACTTGATGATGTCTGTAAAATCCATGTTGTTCTCCAAGATTATGTCCCGGTACATTTCCACCAAAGCCAGGGCTATGAAGAGCACATAGTGCGCAGAGGAAACGCGTGCAGCTGCCCAGATGGTCTCCCAGACGGCGAACACGTCATCATACACCAGCTCTGTTAAGAGAGGAAGAAGCGCAGCAGTTACTACACCAGCCACGCGTTTGCAATCATCCTGACTCACAGACTTCACAGCAGCACTGGGAAGACACGCTGGGTGGTTTCTTCCCACAAGAACCTGTTCCAGTTGGAAGCAATAAGTCAGTCATCTGTGGAGACAAATATTCTGGCCTGCAGCAGGTGGCAGAGGCTCCAGGACACAAACCCGGTGGAGGCCCACCAGCCGCTCTGGAACAACGGGTTCTGTATCTAGACAGAAAAGTCAGCCACAAGTCTACCAGGGAAGAGCAAAACAGGAACACGTGGTAAAAAGTTACGTTCAAACAACTGAGGTTGCAGAGCGCATTGAGAAGCGCGGAAGCACGGCAGACCTTGCCTTCCCTCCCCTTCGCTGGTCTCAGCTGCCTCCCTCCCAGCACACACCTCTCTTGAAGTCCAGGAGAAACCATCGGTAGCAGAAGTAGAAATGAGTGTAATCACCGTTCTGGTGCATCAGCTCAAAGAGCTCAGAGTCCAGAATCTGCCAAGAAAAGCAAAAGGAAACCCACTTGGTACACACGAGAGGCACCAGCCGTTCCGCTGCCTGCCTTCCTCCAGTCCCACTGCTCTCCTACCGCACCACCACATCTTCCACCCAGCTTCTCCAGCGTCCCCTGGACAGGCTGGACAGCTGGGCAGAGAACCTAATGAGGTTCAACAAAAGCAAGTGCAAGGTCCTGCACCTGGGGAGGAAGAACGCTAAGCACCAGTATAGGTTAGGGGTGAACCTGCTGGGAAGTAGTTCTGAGGAGAAGGATCTGGGGGTTCTGGTCAATCATCCATGACCCAGCAATGTGCCCTTGTCGCCAAAAAGGCCAATGGCATCCTGGGCTGCATAGGGAAGAGTGTGGCCAGTAGGTCGAGGGAGGTCGTTCCCCCCCTCTACTCTGCACTGGTGAGGCCACAACTGGAATACTGTGTCCAGTTCTGGGCTCCCCAGTTCAAGAGGGACAGGGAACTGCTGGAGAGAGTCCAGCATAGGGCAACTGAGATGATGAAGGGATTGGAGCATCTTCCGTATGAGGAGAGGCTGAGAGCGCTGGGACTCTTTAGCCTGGAGAAGAGAAGGCTGAGGGGAGACCTTATTACTGCGTACAAGTATCTAAAGGGTGGGTTGGAGGAGGATGGAGCCAGACTCTTTTCAGTGGTTCCCAGTGACAGGACGAGGGGCAATGGGCACAAGTTGGAACATAGGAAGTTCCGTTCCAACACACAGAAAAACTTTCCGGTTGGGGTGGCAGAGCAGTGGCACAGCTGCCCAGGGGGGTGGGGGAGTCCCCTTCTCTGGAGGTTTTCAAGCCCCGCCTGGATGCAGTCCTGAGTGCTGTGCTCTGGGCAATTCTGCTTTGGCAGGGGAGTGGGACTGGGTGATCTCTAGAGGTCCCTTCCAACTCTGAAAATTCTGTGATTCCATGATTCCCCCTCCCTGGCAATCCCGGCCCACGTTACTGCCAGGCTGTCTTTCCAGCCACCTGCTCTCCCTCCTGCTTCCCACCACTGAAAGCTCCTCTCAGCCCCTCCAAGCCGCCCGTCCCAAGAACAGCTTTCCCTCTCCGGTTTGAGAGGCTGCTGACCCTGTGCCGGAACCCCCCTACCTGGATCAGCGATCTCATGTTGGCAAAGTGGGTGTCCATGGCTCCTCCGTGGGGGAAGTTCTGATTCATCCTCTTCATAAGCTCGGTGAAACAGCTGAAAGCCAGAGCCTCTGCGCAGGGAAGAGAGATGGCCACTGCTGGGCTGCACGGACACTGCTGCACCTGCACCCCAACATCCACCCGCGGCAGGAACATCCCTCCCCGCTCCACACGCAGTCAGGGGCACGCAGCGGGGACCGGCCTCGGGAAGACAGCTCACGCTGCACAACGTACACGCTGTCCCCAGGTCGGGCTCCTGGGAGTCAGACAGCATCAAGGACAAACGGGATCCTGCCACCAGCTGCTCCGCACCTCTCAGCGTGGGACCTTCCCACCACAAAGGGCCACCACCAGCCTGGCAGATCCCACCACGCGTTCCCACAAAGGTGTGGGGAAAGCGGAGCAGAGCCACCTACTCACCGTCATCCAGGATGACCAGGAGAGGGGCTAGCAGGTCACACATCCCCTGCACGTAGCCGATCTCAATGTGCTGCCAGATGTAGCTGTGGGAGAGAGCAGGAAAGGTGGCCCCTGAGCCCTTCCCTTGCCACACACGAGTGCCACAGCCTGCCACCTTGCTTGCCCGTGCCCTGCCTCCGTTTCCTGGGACGCTGGCGTTTCCTACATGCTGCCACCAACGCACGGTGGCAGGCAGGGCAAACCAGACCTGTTTATTCTGTCACACCTGTGCTCCATTCCTCTACAGCCGGCTTGTAAATGATTAAGTTCCTGGGATGACTTTTAGGTAAGCCACGCGTGGCACAGCCCTGGATCAACACCCTGCAACGGCCGCGGCCATGACCGTGTCAGGGTGTTGATGCAGGGCTGTGCCATGGCTCTTGCATGAAAATCAGCAGAGGGAAAAGTGAAATCAAAAAGCACGGCAAGGCAGGGCGGTCGGGCAAAAGGCAGAGACTGATAGAGTTTGTTAATTTATCTCTCATTCTCTCCCTTCCCCCTGGATTCCCCCGTTTGGCGCTCTCTGCCCGACACAGCCTGCTTCGCCTCTCTGGACCCAGTGTCCCAGGAAGCAACCAGCCCTGCAGAGATATCTTCCCATATTTGGTAGCGAGTCAAAATGTGTTCAGAAAGGACTCAGATCCACTACTGGCACGAGGGAACGATCTTTTCCATCCTGCCCACAAGTTCTCCAAAATCTGCTGTATTGTAGGTCTCATCTCAGCAGAGATCTCCAACTCCGGCTGTCAGATAAAGCGACAGCTCTAACGAAATAGCGGCTTCTCCTCATATTTGCAAGATGAGTAATAATATTTCAGCCTTCTCTGCCCCCGAAGCAGCCGCAGCTGCTGAGCTGGAGTTGGTTTGAGGCGGTGAATGTCACACAGTAACCTCTCAGTCCCAGGGACTAAGCAAAGCGAAGGAGAAACGCACGCAGGTATGGCTCTCTCCTGGGTAGGCGCTAACCACTGCGTCGCTTCAGGCGCTGCCTCATTAGCACTACGGCTCTGCGGGCTGATCCTCATTAAAACATTTTCCAGCCATATTCCAAAGAGCAGGTGGGCTGCGCCGGGCTCAGCCCACGCGGCAGCACCCCTGGGCAGCCCCAGGGGACCCTCTGCATTGGCCAACGACCCGACACACGGCAGTGACGGGGCAGAGCAGCACAAGGCAGGACCCCTCGGTCCGCTGACCATGAGCTCCTTGGATGAGCTCCATGAGCTCCCAGTTCTGGGATGATGATGGGATTTGGGGGAGGAAGTCAAAGAGGCGAAACTCAGTAACCAGAACAAAATTTGAGGCTCCAGCCTCAAGGTGAATTCAGGGAAACCGAGCACCAGTGCCCGGAGCCCGCTCCCATCGTGGGGAGGGCTGGCGGGCCCCCCCCGACCCCCGCGGCTCCCACCTGCACATGATGTTGCGGAGTTTCTCCAGGTTAGCAGGGGTGAAGTACCAGTAGTTGCGGTCACACCGCTGCACGTCCTTCTCAATGCGGTGCAGGTTCACCGTGTACATATCCAGTAGCTCTGGCTGCCCAAAACAAAAGCATAGTCGATTTGTTTTCAAATAAAAACCAAAAGGAAAGTTGCAAGGGCAACAGAGCAACAGGGCAGGGTTTAGGTAGAAGGCGGAGAGCCCCTGTATGCACAACTGTAGGATTCAGACAGGGCAAATAGGGAGGCACCCAGGAAGAAACCCACTCAGCAAACAAGTAGATACTTACAGAGTAGGTGACACCCGTGGAGCAGACAGCAGATGCTTCACTGTTGGTCAGGTCAGCCACAGCCAGAGAATCCAGCTGCGGGTACAAGCTCTCCATCTCCGGCTCCTCAGAGAGGTTACCTTCACTCTCCACCAAACTTTGCTTTTCGGCTTCGCTGTCCGCCCAGCTCTCTACCACCGTCAGGGCCACCGGGTCACGATCACGCAGGACCTCTGCCGAGCTCTCACCCACGGGAACAAAGTCCACGCTTCCACCGCTGGGGAATTCACCTTCCAGGCTGTCTTGGCCCTGCAGCTTCTCCTCTCGCCGGGCACCATCCGGGTCCGGTGGGGCTGGCACGTCGGACCCACCGGCCTTTCCCTGAGAGCTGGCCGAGGATTTGTTGGTTTCCAGGGCACTGTCCTCATTGCTGAAGCTGCGCTCGGAGAAACCCGATGCGATGGAGAAGTTCTGGGAAGAAGGGTGGCCAGAATCAGGGGAACACGTGCCATTGGGAACTGTCCCGTTAGGGATCTTGCTCTGCTTGCCATCTTCCAGCTGAGCATCGGCTTCAGTCTGCTCCACTTCATCAACAGATTCAAACACCTGCGCAGCACGAGCAGAGAGCCACGTGAGAGCGAGCAAACCCCCTGCATTCAGCAAGCCGTTGGGAACGTGGGCATTATGTCCCCAAGAGCCGCAGTTAAACTGCTGAATGCGGCCCTTGGGGACATAATGCCCACGTTCCCAATGGTGGGGAGGGATGAGGATCTGCTCTATATGTGCAGGGCTCATACAAGCAACCAGTGGAAGAAAGCTTGGAGGACTTGAGGGCATTTTAACTCACTAGTGCTGCGCCTGGCTGTGGCTCCACATCTTCACTATAACGAGAGACAACTTCAGCCTGAGCATCTAGCGCTCTGTCCCATTTTAACCAGACTCTTGGGAGGAATTTCTGGGCACGGTCCTCAGCCTTTAGGTTCCCCTGCCTGGATTTGGCAGGTCAGCGCTCGGTGATTTGCGCAACTCGGAGCCCACGGTCCCTGCTCCAAGGGACGACGCTTTACTCAGCGTGATATATTGGGCAGAACATCGTTTAAACAGGTTGGTTAAACACATGGTTACTAACATACGGAGCAGCCAAGGGCCCTCAAGTGTGAAGGCCACATGGGGGTTGGTCCTTTGGACCCGGGCAGAGCAGGCTGGTAAGATTAAACACCGCCAAGCGGTGCGCAGTGCTGACCTTGGTGGCTCCAGAGCCAGGTCTGGGAGTCATTGAGTCATTTACCTCCCCCAACTACCGCTTCTGTTTGCCAGAAATCATTATGGTTATCGACTAGCGATCGGCCCGAGCCGGGGCAGAGAGCCATACGCTGTCGCGTGGCCGCTGTCTGTATGAGCAAGAGGGGACAAAGCGCTGCCACTCACCTGCGTGCTGGAGCTGGAGTCACTCTGCAGCCGGGCGTGATTCTGTCGGCCAGAGCTGCAGCTCTGAGAAGACTGCAAGAGAGAGGGAAAAGGCCAGTGAAAAGGCAAAGAGCGTGGTGGCTGGAGCAGGGGGAGACTCAAGCCATGCTATCAGAGATGGGCACATCTGCATGTAAAGAACAAGCACAAAATGCATCCAATAAATCCTCATATCTGTCCCATGAAAGATGTTCACATCACATCAACTCTGCCATGCACATGTGTCACACAGCGCAGCACCCTGCCTCAGCCCACCACTGACATTTACTGCTGGAGATGACAAAAAACAAAGTCCCGGGCCAATCCAGTTGTTCAAACACTGTTTGTTTCGGTCTGAAAGGAACTGCTTTCTTCTGGCCTTCAGAGAGGTCACACTGCCTCCCTGGAGTGCAAATTTCTACAAATCTCTGTCCTAATTTGGCAGCAATGCGGCTCACCCCATCTTAGTTTACATAAACGATGAAGTCACAGGCTATAAAACAATCCCTCTAAGCACATTAATGCTTTTTCCTTTTCTTAAAGGACAAATATTAATGTTTTAAGCCAGACTCAGTCCGGGCAGCCCCTCTAAAAGTCAACAGCACCCTTTTCTGGCTTCCAGCTGAAGCACAGAAGGAAGCGTCGGGCTCTGCAGCAACCAGTTCAGTGCTCTGCCCCGCGGATTCCCTCTGAGCAACGAAATTAAGAGCGAGTCCTCGCTGTTACCCGAGCCACCCCTGCGCCAGGCTGATTGCAGGCTGCGCGCGTCGGGATGTACCGAGCGTTGCAATGACATCACACACAAACAATAGGGTTTTAAGAAAACACGGCGCTTTCAGAATGGCAGCAGGAGTCGTCCCCACCCCGGTATTGTGGGTGTTTGCTGGGCAGGGCTCTGATGGAGAGAGGAAGGGCGACAGTTTTCCTCCATTGCCATGGGAGCGTTTTATAACAGGAAATCTCAGGTTGAGATGGGAAAAGGGAGAACCTTTGCGTGCATTAACTCTGCCAGCTCCCCTCCCAGCGCGCGTTCCCAGAACGGGCAGATGTGGATACTAAAGAACCACCGCAGCGCAGATGCTGTGGGGATGGGAACAATTCATGGGGCTTCAGCAACACCGACCGCGCAGCCCACCTCTGCTCCCCTGTGAGAGCGGCGTCATCCAGCTCTTGCGCGCAGACCCCGCTTCGGACTTGCCTTCCCTCCACCTCTCCCTCTCTGTACACACAGGCAGCCCGCATGGTTGGGGCTGAGCTCATCTCTTCCCAAAAGCATCCACGTGGTCTCCCCAGAGGAAACCAGACAAAGTCTCCAGTGCTGCACCTACCGGGACCTTTTTGGCTTGGCCGCTGTTCGCCTCCGGTGCGGCAGCATGAGGTCAGATAACCCAGCGCTGCTTGCCGTGCTGCGCCGGGCTGTTCTCCTCCAAGGACAAAACCCACGCGGAAACACTCCCTGCACTCTGTTCCCAGGACTGCCTTTCCTTTAACAGGCTTTTCCCTCCACACCCTTTGGTTCGGGCTTTGGATCTAACTCCTCGCTGCGCTGCTAAAAGCCAGTCCCACGGAGCTGGGTGCTGGGTCATGGTGGCTGAGGCTGCCCCAAGCCCCACAGGCTCCTTCACAGCCAGACCTAGAGCCACCCCACTCCTCCTGCCCACAGGCAGCGGCCCAGGCTGCTTCCATGCTGAGCAGCTGATGGAAGAGCGAGCCAAGAAGCCCACTGACACGTTCACAGCCCCTCAGTGCCAAAAACATGGTCTTCCTCCCTCCCTCTACTTCAACACCGACTTCCAGGGAGCTAACCCTGATGTGCACCAGGAGTGCAAACTGGATAACGAATCTCTCTTGTTCTCCAGAAGTACCCACAAGGAACATTTCATGGGACTGGTGAGAGCGTCTGCATTCGGACGCGTGGCTCCACAAAGGAGCTCTGAGGTCGCGGCTGACCCACTGCCCTCTGCCCGGACCCCCTGCCCTCTCCCTGCTGTTCCCCTTTCAGGCCTCCTGTGCCCAGCACCCTCACCCGGGGTCACGGATGCAGCGCTGTACAGCGCCGCTGCGGATACTGCGGTTGCAAGAATCAAAGCAAATTTGTTAGACCTTCAATACACCGCTCAGGCTGCAGACCAAAACCTCTCGGTCAGTGCGGTACCACATGGTATGGAAACTGGGGTCACACTGCAGGAGGTGCCCGCTCCTACTGCTAAACGCTCGGGAAGAGCAGACGAAAGAAAACAGGTAAGAAAGCTCCAATCCTAACTTGCACGGATTACAGCGAGTAACTAAGCACAGAGACGGGCAGCGGTCAGGGAAGGAGAGTGAGCAACAACGGTACCTCCATCCCTCCCTGTAGCACAAACCGAGACGGAGCGTGGGTGGGCGCAGCCCTTCCCGAGCCCCCGCACCCTCACCTCGTTGCTGATGGTGGAGTCCCTGTGCATCATCCTCTGGATGTGGGAATCCAGACTGGCCCCGGAGGAGCACTTGGCCAGAGCTGCCGCGTGCGACTCCTTCTCCCGCTGCCGGACGATGGCCTCGCAGCCCAGCCACTCCGCCATGGTGTGCTCGTAACAGCTGCGCATCTGGTCATCAGCCTGCAGCGTTTGGAGAGACAGAGGGTCTTTGAACGGATGCCCCCGGAAAAGCCCCAAAAACCAGTGCCTCCTCCACCCCCCGAACAGCCCTGCACAAACAAGTTAAGCGCACGCTTGCATTAACCGTGGCTATATGGGACATAAAGTCACCCATCTCTGGCACAGTGACAGCCAGAGCCCGACCCACAAAACCTCGCAAAAACTGGGACAGAAAATGACCGCTCATCTCCTTCCCACCTTCCAGAGGTGCACGGGGCACTGAACGTGAGCAGCCAACAGCGGCACAGGGGACCATCCCCTAATCAATTCCTGAGTTTTTCTCCCACCTCCTGTCTACAGCCGCAGCACAAAGGGGACACAAAGCCCAGTGGGTTCCCAGGGCGGACTCTGGCATATGGACAGTTCGAGCTGTGAAATATCCCGGGCATATGAACACAATACACCAGGCTGCTGAGCTGGCAGCACACCCACACCAACCTCCTTCCTTTCTGCCTCCGTCATCCCAAACTGATAATGGCCCAAAAGGAATGGCCAGACAGCCTTCCTGATCTCGTGCTGGATCCCGCCGTAGTAGATCAGCCGCAGCAGCTCCTGGTCCTCGTAAGTCTGTGGGAAGAGCTCCGAGTCAGTGCACAGACGCAGACAGGACCAGAGCTCGGCAGACGACAAGGACAACCCCAGCCTGGCCGTGCCACCCTTTAGCACCCAGAGCGCTGCCCGGACACTGACCACCCGCAAACTCCCTCCCCATTCATTGCAGGTGATCTCTCAGATCTCTGCTTGGGCATAAGCAGAGCCAGAGGACCCCGCGGGTGGACATTTTGGGAAGCACTGGCTCACTACAACCAGAAAGTGGCCCACTAAAGTCACTCAAGGTCACTGCTGTGCCTCTGATAACCATCAGGACTGTGACAGTGGCCACTGCTCTCCAGCTATGCTGCCATAACAGCGTGCTGGGACCCCGCTCACCACCACAGTACTCAGGGGGGGACAGACACTGCTGCAGAGCGGCTCTGAACAGAAGCACGTTAAGGAGAGCAGCCTCCGTTCCCCGGCTTCCACGTGGGGAGGATTAGGAGCGCTGGGCTCTGGGCAGCCTGGGGCAGGCTCTGACCTCTTCTCAGGGAACTCTGAGGGCGGTGAGCCCCTGGCACAGGTTGCCCAGAGAAGCTGTGGCTGCCCCATCCCTGGAGGTGTTCAAGGCCAGGTTGGACGGGGCTTGGAGCAACCTGGGCTGGTGGGAGGTGTCCCTGCCCAGGGCAGGGGGTGGCACTGGATGATCTTCAAGGTCCCTTCCAACTCAAACCATTCTGTGATTCTATGAACTTCTCAATGATGTGCTTTACCTTACCATGCTACAACCGCTTCAGTGACACTGCCCTGGACACCGCAAGCACACAACTGACACATCCCAAGAGTACCACCCCTACCGTGCTGTCCTGCAGGTATCTCTGCCATATGTCCACAGTCAGTCCCGAGCTGGCGCTGCAGGGCACATCAGGAGACACGATGTTGTGGTTAACCAGCGCAGATAGGTGGGTTCGCACCGTGGAGAGGTGTCTGCAATACGCCAGCCCTGCAACAGGCAGAAGCAAACATTCAGCTGGGAAACTCAGGGAGCCATGAGGATGAAGCGCAGGAGAAAGCTCTGATGAATCTGGTCCCTGACGGACATCCCCTGAAGCCACACTCTGCCCAAGCAGCAAAGCAGGGAGTCTACTGCGACAGGTCAGGATCTCATCATCTTGTACCACCAGCACTGCTGCTCGCTGGGCTGAAGTCCAAGGGTCAGAGCTCAAATGTCTGCTCCCAATCCGGAGCATGGGTACACAGGGCCCTGAACGCAACAAACTGGTCCCAGTACCCTTGGCCACTGCCCTGCTGCCTCAGCACCACCGCTAGCCCGGAGCTCAGGACCTTATCCCTTGCCCACCACACATCTCAAGGCATCGCGGATGTGACAAGTACTCACAGCCGTAGAACGCTCGGGAGAGGATCTGGTACTTCATATTGTCACACAGGAGCTTCAGTGGAGCTCTGGCAATAAAAACACACTGGATGTGAGGAGAGGAAATGCTCCCACGCGTGCCCTCAGCCCCTGCTTTGATCTGATCATTCCAGCTTTGCCTTCAGAGGTGCACCACGGGACCTCTGCTCAGCTTAGGAGTGGCAATTCTTGCTGCCAGGACACGGCCACAGAGCAGCCGAGATGTCCTCAATGAAGGACACAAGCCTCACTTCAGCCTGGACATGTCCCACTGGCACCTGCAAATGGTCCCTGGACAACCTAGCCGAGTGTGAGGCTGGAGACACCACTTGCACCATAACTGCTCTAGTGGAGCCATCTAGCTGGGCTTTCCCTGGAACCTTGGTTTCATTTCATCTGTATTTCTCAAAGGAAACAGCAGCAGAGCTGTCATACCTTTCGTGGCTGCAGCCGTTGGATGGCCCACCATCAGAGGAGCCACTCTGAGAGCAGGAGGAGCAAGAGGACTTGCGGGTGCTGGGCTGCCACATGGGAGGCAGGCCGGCACCCGACGTGTCCATCAGGTCCTGGGGCACTGCAAGAGAGCAGAGAGAGGAGCATCAGCCACTGTCTGGCACTGCCCTGGCGTCAGGTGAGCCACAGGAGGTCAACAGAGAGGAGAGTTTTGATTAGCAAACGCAGAATCCCACACAATTCCCAAGGAGACTCCAGCAACCAGGTAGGACCCACGCCAGGTAATCACAGCACTGGTGAGCTCAGGAGAAAGGAAAGGAAACAAAAGAGCATTGATGAGAGAGAGCGAGAACCATCTGCTAATTAACTACAGCGCCTTCAGCAAGCCAATCTTAAACTGCTGAGTGCTGACCAAGGCAGAAAACAAACACCCAACCCAGAGAGACTCGAGAGAAGGGGCTGCAACAGACTGTCACACAGATGACAAAGAACATGATTGAAATCAACTGTTGTCCCAGGAAGAGTGGATCACCGAAAGGGAACAGCCCCCATCTCTCAAACGTTAGGATCCCATCCAAGATTCAAGACGAGAGCATCCAAATCACAAGACAGGAGATAAAGACTTAGACGAAGAAGTTGAGAGGGACAGCAGGAGCAAGTAGCTCTTCATGTTGTCACTTGCTAAATCCCCGCTTAAACTCCAAAGTGCTATTGCAACGGCTTCGGATCCTGCTCCGGCATCGCCCCGCAAAGCGGCCGGGCGCAGAGCCAGCGCGAGGGGACTGTGCGGCCCCGAGAGCCGAGCCACCCCCACCCCGAGCAGCTCAGCGCCACGCCTGGCCTGGAATGGGCCGTCGTGATGAGGGTGAACTGTGGGATGTGGACGAAGATTAACGAAGAATAATCCTATTTGCTCCACCTTGGAAATAAAATCATGGTAGAAATTCCAGCTTGAGCTGGGAGAGAGCTTCCTCACTCACCCTTGGACTCCTCCTGCTTGTGATATTGAATAACTGATACTAGCAAGAAAAATGTTGAAATATTCCTATTTCCCTCATATTGAGCAGGTGCCGATAGGTCAGTGACGGTCAGCAGTGACAGGGGACACCTCTGCAGGAATTGTCAAGTGACAACACAGGCAAGCAGCAGTACCAGACAGAAAGGACAGTCGCATTACACTGATGCCGAGTGGCCCCCAGAGCACCAAGGGGACATCGGGACGTGATGGGGAGACTCAGAAAGCATTTAGGGATCACCACTGTCTTGCTTGCAGCTGGAGTCCTCGCGATCTTCCCTCTCACAGCAGTGATGGAGATCACAGACGCAAGGAATGGATGAAAATTACCATTAATGGTAACTAGGGACACAGAGAGAGGACAAGGGCACAAATGAAAGGGGAGAAAGGAAGAATCTGTAGAGCAGAAAGAACTGGTGCAGTTCCACCCCCCTCTGGGAAGGTCCACAGGAACTGCAGACTTTGATGATGCCAGCTAAGGAGATTGCAGCAATTCATTTCACAGAAAATCTGGCCCCCAGCATGGAATTTTAAGGGGTAGATCAAAAGAAAGCTACAGAAAGGAGCATCTCTATCTGCTATTTTAGCCTCAATCAGATTTTTATCTGACTCACTGAATTGTGTTAGTCAGCTAGAGGCAGGGAGAACTAAGTATAATCTTAACTGATGTTATGGAGGAGTCACAGGAGATGTGATTGCCCCCTTGTAGCCTCAAAAATACAGGAACAAGTTTTTAATCAAATTTCACAGCTTTTTAAAAGTGCTCCACAAATCTTCTATTGCACTCTTGGTTTTTCCCCTTATCTATGATGTTCCCAGAGGTCAAAAATTTGTTCTTAGTGTCCCACAGAAGAGTGAGGACAAATGTGCAGCCACTTCAGCCAAGCACATTGTTCAGATAACTCACACCCAGACCCTAAGAGAGATTGCTGGTTTGGTGGATCCAGCAGCGCCCTCTCCCTTGCCCTGCGAGCTATGGAGCGAAGACACATGGGCCAAGCCTGGCAGTACAGAGAAGGGTGCTGTCACCTCTCCTTTGCGCTGCTGAAGCAACGCTGAAGAAACATCGCTGGATTTAACGCAGCACTTGCCCAGTTGGCCTGGTGATAGCAAGAGAAGCATCAGCCCTGGAGGCTTGTGGTGGTGAGAAGCGACCCCCAAGGAACATTACCAAAGTGACCCTTACTACTGAAATTATGTGCAAGATTTTTTTCCCCATCCATTAAGGCAGTCCTGGCCTGTTGTGCAACTGCAGAAATGAAGGATTCAGTAGCAAGTGAAAGGTTAAAACAAAAAAATAAAACCCCAACCCATACATGATGTTGAATAAAAGGCAGTGCTGTTACAAGCAAAGCCCGTTTCTCTGGAACCATTTGCTGGGGCGAATTGCAACGTGCGTGTCAGTGCCGCGTCTCCGGCTGCTCGTACCCCCCGTCAGAACCCACCTCGAACGCTCTCCGCCACTGCACTCACCAAATTCAGACTGTGTCCCTGGGTAGATTATTCTGAAAACGTAATCTGTGGCTTCGTCATCTTCCTTGTCGGACGCGGACTCGGAGGAGCCCTGGGGACTTCGCTTCCTCAGCTTGGGAAACACCTTCCCCTACATGAACAAAACCTGCTCTTCACAAGCCGCCCCGCGCCCGACCACGCAGGACAGCGCGGTCACCGCCTCGCTGGCGGAGCTCCTGCTTTGTCAGCCCAGGTGACGTGTGCAGGTTCCCTGTGCTGGAGCAGCCTTTGGATTAAGCTTTCAATCGCACAGTGAATATCTATTCACCTGTTTGTGCGCAGGGTATGTACTACCCGTGCAGCATGGCCAGGTCCGTGAGAACCATACATCCCATGCCCACAGCCACCACCCCCATACCACATCCCTTCTGATCTGCCCAGAAGGGTCTGTTTAGCTGGTGAGGGCCACGAGCTAAACTAAACTGCCGTATTTCAAGCCCACCTTCCTTCTTGGTTTTGGGAGGGGGATTGTTTAAAATGCCACTGATGCCAGGCAGAGTGTCCTCCCCATCAGCTCTGAGACACTCCAGCAAGAACCCGCAGCGCCGCAGGCTCAGGAACAAGCCCAGTTTCGGGGTGCCTACCTTTCCCCGCTGCGACCAGAGGGGTGGATCCAGCTGCCCATGGGGCAGGAGGCCGTTCTCCAGGCAGGACAGGAACTGCAGTAAGTGCCCTCCTCTGGGGAACCGCAGCGGGGGCCTCTGAATCCCATCCTGGCTCACCAAGACAACCGTTCCACCGCTGTCTACTATTAGCGACAGTGACAGCAGAGAGAAGACACACACATGAATGAGGGAAACATTACCAGTCAAAAATGCAGAAGACAGGCAAGAAAGTTCAGGGAATTGTCTTTCTGGTGTGTGAAACAAAGAATTTCTTCCTTGTTTGGATCCTTCGCTAAATCCATTACAAGTCTGGAGCCCTGGAGAAGGCTTGCCTGGGAGATGGCACCCTTGAAAACCACCCAGCGTTGCTCTGCAGGGAGTTCTTCCCAATCAAGGACCACAACCAGGAGCTGGTTTAAAGATTTTCCTAGAAGCACTTACATAGTCGTGACCACCCAGAGCTCTGGACGTCTGCCCTGGAGCAGAATCAAAACATATAGGCACTCCCCAAAGATCTAATGAAGCAAATGTCAGGGTGACAACACCCTCCAGCAGCCCCCCACTCTGGCCTTACCTTGCTGGTGGCAGTGCAAATAGACAATCTCCTCCAGGCGAATAGTCATGGCATAGTCCCAGTACACGCTGGAACAGAGAAAGAGAGGAAATCATGAGCTTCAGGGACGCAAGAAGCTCTGCTTCTGTCCACATCAGCTCCAGATCCTGCCTCCAGCTCTCCTGGTGCCAGAGGAAGCCACAGAAAGGACGAGGTCCCAGCAGCAGTGTGACTGCCACAAAGCCAGCCTGAATAAGTGACAACACCCCTCCAAAACCACTGTCCCTGCCACTACAGCTTAATCGGGGCAAGTCCAGTCCCACCTGCCCCGCGCTGTTTCTCTACTCTCATGGTGTTCCCAGACACGGACAATGCGCCCACGAACCCTGGCAACTGCAGGGAGGGACGCGGAGCCCTGCAGAGCTGAGCGCTCTCCTCTGGGCACCCCAGAAGGGTCTCCTCGTCCTGCTGCGGTGCTGGGAGAACCTCTTGAACCTGGTAGGAGCAGCCCTGGAGTCCCAAGGGAACGTGCAGTGCAGTCCACGCCTGGGCTGCGGCTTTGCTGAGCTCCTGTCCCCAAGAGAGGGGAAAATAAACCCTCGCAATTTGTGGGGTTTTTTCAAAGCTCAAAAGAGATTTGGTCCCAGTTGCTTCTGGTGGAGAACTGCACTCCCTCAACACAGGGACCTCGAGGTGATGGAGCACATCTAGAAAATGCTGGAGAGCTGCTGGTCACCAGGCGGGGCAGAGGGCCAGAGAGACGGCAGGAGGAAGCCAGGGAAGGGGATCTCGCCAGGAGACACCTGGCCTGACACAAGGTCTCATTTCTGTGGAGAGCCTACCAAGAGCACTGCTCTGTGAGGGTGTCGGCGTTTAATAACATCCCACTTCTTTGCAACAAAGCAGTTTCCAGATTCTGAGCAGCGTTATCTGTCACTTTACAAAAATAGTGCTTAAAATAAAGGCTCATAAAGACAGTTAAGGACGGGAAGGGGCACATTAAAGTCATTCCTTGTAGATTCATACTTACTTTGTCATCTGACTCCTCTCTTCCTTGGTCACGTCTTGACACTGGGAAGTTTTAGAGCTTAGGCTGATGCCCAAGTCAAGAACTCAGAAAAGTAGCGTAGAGATGAAAATAGCATTTTAGGGGGAGAGTACCAGGCACAACAGAATGGCCCAGGGCCGAGAAGTAAGGGGAGATGAAAAGAACATAGGTAAAAAAAAACCAAACCAAAACTACAATTGAGACTAAACAAAACTGAGAACAAGTTTTGCTGAAGAAGATCTTTACCCTAGGTCAAAGAATCACCATCCTAAACACTCCGGCTTTCCTGGAGTGTTCGCTGATGGAAAGGGATTTTGTTTGCTTTGTTTCGTTTCTCACGCAAATTGGGATTTGGCATCATTCTTTCGTTTGTTAAAAGGATTGCTGCTATCAAGAGAAATGCCAGCAGCCCGCAAGGCAATCCCAGGCAGAAGGGCACGGCAGTACACCCTGCCAAGCAAACTAAGCAGACTTCAGGCCCCCGGGAGGAACAAGCTCCAGGGACTCTGTTAAATCCAAGGGATTTTAAATACCTGCACGTAGGATCAGCTGCAGACTGCAGCGAAACAGCACTACAAAATGGCACACACTCCGTCCCCAAGGTATGGTTATCTGGGAACTGCTCGCGTTCCCTTTCTGCAGATGCTCTTGCCCTGTTTTTGAACCCCTTAGTTCCCCAGACTAAAATAACCACAATAAACCGGAAAGCACTGCGTGGTGTGTATAGAGGGCATTCTCCTGAGGAAATTCCCGAGGGCAACAAATGAAACCACTTTGCGTCTTTCAGAACGAGCACCCTCCCGTTCCCTTGCTGAACGCCTCCCAGCAGAGACAGGCAATACTACAGCATCCCACACCATCCCCCGCAGCCCACCTCAGGCCTCTTCCCCCTCCCTTCTCCTGTTCCAGCCTCAGGGGTGATTGTTTTGCTCTGCAGTCAGTGGGAAAACTCACGGATGGCCTTGGACACCAGATCCAAACTCTGAACCCGGGGAACATCTGCCTCCCCTCTGCCCCACGTCAGGACGCGCTCGGAGACAGTCACCTCTTCTCATAGTCCAGATCCCCCACAGAGCCGTTCATCAGCTGGTTGGGAGTCCACTTCAGCGCCATGATGTCAGCCGTCTGGTGAAGGGACAGATACCCCGGGATCGCCTCCATGTCGTCCCGCTGGAGAAGAGAAGCACAGGGAGAGTGTGAGCTGGTGAGAGCAGGCTGGAAGACCAAGCACCACCTCAGGCGACCTGACGCCAAGCCATGCCCTGGAGCACAGTCCTGGACCGAAACGCAGCCCTGCCTGCTGCCCCAAGCCCATCCACTCACCGGCAGTGAGACACCCACAGCGGCCCTGCAAAACCCCAGCAGAGACAAGGGGACACCCCACCAGCCTGGAAAGGGGCCGAGAGCAGCTTCTCCAGTGGGGGCAAACTTAACAGCTCCGCCTGTTAACTGCACGCAGTCTGCAATTCATTTATCTGACTACAATAAGCAGGAAGGGACAGCAGGAGGCATTTTGTGGCCTCTGGTCAAGAGAGGAGCCTGTTTCTACTCAAACAGAAGAGCTCTTCCATTCAATTGGGAGGATCCATATCACCAGGACCTCAGCAAACACGGTCCAGTCGCTGCCTTCCCAGATTAGAAATGAGCCTGTGCTTTTCTCCATCAAAGAGCAACTTGGGATAGACTTACCCGGCGGGGAGCAGAGCGGTATTGTAAAACCCAGGTGCCCCAGCAGGTACGTACCGGCTGCACCAGGACGTTGTTCTTGCCGTAGAGGAGCGTGGCTCGGGAATTCTGGTGCAGCGATTCCACGTAGTCCCTGGCAGACAGCGACGGCCGGTCATCCATGCTGCCACTCGAATGCCTTTTCTGAATCTGGAAGAGATCCACCTACAAACGTGAGGTCAGCACAGACGCCTCTTGCTTTCAAAAAGCTTCTCCTGAAAGCTCATTCCCTCTGCACTTATACACTTAAGAAAGTCACTACTAGAAATGTTTCCCTCAGTGTCCTCTAAGAGGATTCCTGGCTCTGGCCAAGCTTGATTCTGTACTTAGAGAAGCCCCAGGAGTGTGCTTTGTTTGCAATAAACTGAGCAGACTTTGACTGCCTTTGCTTTTCGTTCATATATGCTGTTCCCAAAGGGTGGAGACCCCGTGATGCAGTGCTGCGCCGGTCCAGCACGCCTGCAGTCTCCACGGCCCACGTTCCCGGCACTTCTGGCTCGAAGACTTCAAGTAACTGCACTTTTCTACTTTTTCAAACAGATAGAGCCTCAGGCCTTGACAGCACTGCCTGTGCACCCCAGGAAAGGGCTGCGAGGGACTGTCCCTCCCAGCCTGGCCGTCCCCGACTCACGCAGAGCGCCGGGCGCTTGGTGGGCGAGTCCTGGCGACAGTGCGAGCTGTGGATCCGGTGCCTCTGAACCAGCTCGTCAGCTGAGGGGTCTGTCCAGAAGTGGTCAGCGGTCTTCATCTTGGTGTACTCCAGCGCACAGGGCCCCACTGCACAGAGAAGAAAATCACAAACATAAGGAAGTCATCGGCGGTGTCCGGATGACTGGTCACTTCTCAGATCCCCGGAGCCCAGCATCTCGGAGCAGGGGTGGTGGGACAGCAGGCAACAAGCACCAGGCTTAGCACGCATTGCTGCTGCACTGTATGACAGCAGTGAAGGACCCAGAGGGGTCAGCCAGCCCTGGCAGCGCGCGATAACCCACTGCCTGACCGGCCACGTGCATCCCGAGCCCTGCGTACAGCCCCACGCTGCTTCCCAGAGCCCGGCCTCAGCTCTGGTTTGTGCCCACCAGTATTACTGGAGCCCGCGCAAGAAAAAGGAAACCCCAAGCTCATCCTTGACACTCCCCATCTCCATTCGGCGCTCAGCAGCCGGGCATCACGTGGCCTTTATACACACTCCACAGGGCTACCTGTCCAGGGCTGCTCAGTTTTCTGAAGTTCTTACTAGGAAACAACTGCATTTCACATCCCAGATCACAGAACCGGGAACGCAGGTTTGGAAAGCAAGCCATCAAAGTAGGGTAGGAGGAAAGTGTTACCCAATAGAGATGCAAGAATTGGCCCATCCACAGGATCCATCAGGAGAGCTTCTTTCTCATAGTACTTACTAGAAGAAAGAAGAGAGCAGAATGCTGTAGCATTTCAGCCCCCTGGGACTGCAAAATGAGAGAGATAGGAGTTTTCAATCAGTGTAATGCCCTTCTCTTTCTGCATCGTTCCCTGATGGTGAGAAGGCAAGAAACCCTTAACAGGCTGTTTCTGCTAGCCGTGAAATTCCGGGGGAAGAGACGCCCTCCTGCCCCACGTTGCAAGCACCACTATCTCCTAAGAAAACATCCCGAGGACTGGAGACGACACCTCCCCAGGACAAGACACCACAGCACGGAGTTTTCAGAAGACAAGGATGATGCAGTCCCCCACAACCCAGCTGTCAGCAGAGCAAGCGTGGCCTGTCTTTATTTTAGGGAGTGTACAGCGGCCACCAGCAGCAGGGAGTCAGTCAGAGTCCCCGTGCTGGGCACAGAGCGACACAACTGGCCTGTCCCATCCAGGGATTTCTCTGGCCCACGTGGACACAGCTCAGCCAGCAACACCTCAAGGACCATCTGAAGGGGCAGATGCCGGTAGTGAGCTGGGAAGGGCAAATGGTTGGCCTGTGCCAGCACTCACCTGCTGTTTTCCACCAAGTAATGCACGATTTTATCCAAGACCTTTTCAAAGAGGGCTGTGCGGATCCAGAGGTGCTTGATGGCTTGAGGAGACAGGTTGGGCAGCTTCGGCATCTTGCGCACGTTCTCCGGGATGCCCTGGACTTGATTTCGTCTTTAGAGGTACAAGGCAAAAGACAACAACATCACCGGCTCATCCCTGAGCACCGCAGGAGCCTCGCAGCACCTCGTGGGGCACGAGGACAGGGTTCCAGTGGTGCTGACTGCAGTGGCTGGGGGATGCCCAGGGAACCGCAGGGGGACAGGGCTCTGGAGACTGCTCCCTTCATCTATTCCACCCCTACTCCAGAGGCCCATATCTGTATTTGAAAACTGACTTCAGTAATCAGGTTTCCCACTGTAAACGCACCCTAGAACAAGCCTCTGCCTCAGCAGAGTCCTCCAACCCACACACCTCTTCCACTGGTGCCTGAGGACAGCAGTTCACAAGCAAAGCGGAGCGTAAAGATTCCTGCCCCCAGGTGGTTGCACCATCCATCACCCTGGTTCCTGTCCAAGGATGAGTAAGCCACTCTCAAACAGAAGTTGAATTACTGCAGGTTCAAGCCCCGCGCATTGAGGCAGACCACATTTGGTTCCAGTTGGCTTAGCGCACTGGTTCATAAACCGTGACAGTTCAGGAGCAAACACGCTTAGCTGCTCCTCAGCACGAGACGAGGGGCAGAGGAAGTAAGAACCTTTCCATCCTAGCTTAAACCACAACTGCAACTTACAGGCTCCTAGAAAAGCAGCCGGTTCTGTCAGGATACCAAAAGCCTGAGACAGGACTCTGCTCCACTGGAAGAGCAATTCCTCCTGCAGAGGCTCAAGTTGGACATTGCGATCCACAGCTATACCCAAACCACACGCCCACACCGAAACGCAAGCAACCCGCGGGGTAACGGCAGCGCTGGTGCCTTACGCATTCTCGATGAGCTGCTCCAGGTCTTGCACCTTCTTGCAAAGCTCCTCTGCCAGAGGAAAGCTCTTGCCCACCTTCATGAACAGAGCTGCTATCTTGTTGCTGCGCAGGAATCCCGCCGCCCTCCGCTTCAAGCCGTACAAGACGCAGGCTTCCACAGCAGCTGCAACACAGCAAAGGCGTTACTGAAGCAGCAGGAGAACGCGGAGCCCACGTCACAACAGCCAGTCTCCCGCTGCATCCATGACCTTACTCCACAGCAGAAACGTTTCCCAAGAGGAAAGCAGTGCCATGTTCTATTCCTGCCTGAGCCGACAGGAGATTAGGGAGCCCAGATGGCTTTTGAGCCAAAGCAGCAGACAGTGGTACGGCTTTTCTGCCTGCAGAGTCCCCAGTTCTGCTGACTATACAGAGGGACAATTTCAGTTTTGCAAACCAGAAAAATTGAGGTTGGTGACGCCTATTAGAAGTTAATAGAAGCTGATCTCAACAAAAGGGCAAGCCTGATGGAAGTAAACATGAACTGTGGGTGTGCGAAGTACTTCAATGGAGAATTAACTTGTGCCTGTTAAAGCAGATCCAGAGCCTTCCTGAAATCACCTGGGAGGGACTGGTCAGGCAGAATAACTTGTCCTGGAGTCACTTAGACCAACCAGCAGCCTAAAGAGACCTTACTAGACTAGTGATGAAATGGGAACGTGCAGCTTTCGCACCACAGAGGTGGTATCTCTGTGCCACCGCCAGCGAGCAGTCTGTGCTGCCGTGCCCAGCTCGCAGCCTGCGTTAGGATTTCTCACAGCGCTTTGTTCATTCATAGAACAGAGCGGGAGAAAGGATTTGGACCACTGTGCTCGCAACCCTTTGTTCCGAAAACACCAGGATCCGGCTCCGCTACATGATATCCTGAATGCAAACCAATTGATGCTAACGCTGGGAAATCTCAGCGTGCACGGAGCCTGCAATCCCGCTTCCAGGTCTGCACCGCCACGATCTCTGTTACCGGAAGGGTGATTTTCCAGCAGAGGAGCAACTGGCTCATGGTGTGGCAGTAATCGCGCGGATCAGGAGCTGCTAAGAGCCTGCTCATACAGGGTCACTCAGGTTAAGCCTGTGGGAGTAAACAGTTTATCTGCGGTTTAACAGCTGGAAGTTAAGTGTGGTTGTACGCTGCACAGTGAGGCACGTGGCGCTGCTCCCCTGGCTACAGGGGTCTGAAACCATTTCAGGTCTGAAAACCATTCCAGGTGACCAGTTTGTCTATGGGGCCAGCAGCCCCAGCCAAGCCTGGGACAGAGAGCAGGCTTTTGCAGCGTCATCGGGGAGGGCACTGCCAACAGCGCACCAGACTTGGGTCCCTCTGCAAGCTCGGCACGCGAGTCTCTCCCCTTTCTCTCCAGTGTGCTCATCAGTCCGGCCACCGTCATTAATCAACGGGCTGGATGGAAGGATAGGATGTAAAACTTCCCAGACAACATATTTTAAGGCAGAGAACATCCCCACCTCGCCTTCAGGAAAAGGTCCTCATCAGACATGAAACAACTAACAAGCAAGAGCGCTGCATCTTCTCCAGGCAGGATAATTGCTTTGCTCTGCAGACAAACAGGCTGACACGCTCCTCCCAGGTTTCTTGAGGATTGTAGAGAAACCAAACAAC
This sequence comes from Anarhynchus alexandrinus, assembly GCA_008711295.1. NCBI lineage: Eukaryota > Metazoa > Chordata > Aves > Charadriiformes > Charadriidae > Anarhynchus > Anarhynchus alexandrinus. The sequence goes on along the minus strand of VUYV01000156.1, from coordinate 696,571 downwards.
TCACAGAAGTTTTCCCTTCGGCCCAGTCTGAGGGATGGGTAAGGCTGGAACAGGAGATTGCACCCGCTGGTCCCCTGTGCTGGGATGGTCCAAGCAAGAAGGAGAGAGCTCGGGAGCGAGAGACAGGCACGCTGAGGATTTCTAAAGCAGCAGAGGAAATGGGGCATTTTTTTTTCACAAAAAATTCTCAGTCTTCACACAAACGTTTTCCCAAAAAAACTAAAGGCAATAGAGAACCTGGGGATAAACCACAGCAACGCCAGTGGCTCAGTCTGGCTTGGGAGATCCTCCCAGCTCATGGTGACTCGGTTGGCTCCTTGCAGCTGGTACTCAGCAGCAAAGTCCTCGTGCAAAGCTGCGCTTAACTCCCTGCACGGGGCTCTGCCAAAAGGCAGCGTCAGGCACTCCCCAAACCACAGCGAGTGCCCAGAAAGCACTGACCGCCTGCCCTCTCCTGCCAGGCTCCCTGCCCGGGCACACGGCGAGCGGGCAGCCCGGGGAGCCGACTCCGCTGGCGATGGGAGACGGCGATGACTCCACAGAAAGACACACACACGTACAGGCTCCAGCGGCAATCTGTTTGCCGGAGTCCCCTGGGAGGGCTCAGGATGGATGTGTAGTGTCAAACACAGACTTATTAAACAGGCTGATCAAAGCACTGGAAAATTACCCAGACCCACAGTTCTGCAGGCGATCGATCTGGGTCTGACAGGGAGCTTTCTGGCACACCGGCACCCCTCCTTCCCCAGGAACGCGACGCCGCAGAGCCAGCCACGCTGAGCCGCCCCTGCAGCAGCCCAGCGGATGCCGATTCGCCTCTCGCTCGGAAAGGCATTTTTTCCTACAGCTGAACAACTCTATGGAGACATTTAAAAAGACATTTCACGCAGACCCATCACCATCAGCTCCTCGGGCTGAGAGATGCTCTCGTTATCTCTGCCCCGCTTAGTGCCATGCCCGAGTTCACCGCTGAGCAGGCAGAGCCGGCGCGCAGCATCTGAGGTGCTGCGCGACACGTCCTGCGCTAACAGCCGAAAAGCACCACGTTTGGGGCGGCCAAGTCCTGCTCACCCAAAACCAGCCATTCAGAGCCGCTGGATGGATACGTAGTTTTTAAACAAAGCCCTGCACAAACTCTCCTGAAGCCCAGACACGCTACAAATAGCACAGCCCACGCACAGATGGGTCTTCCTACCACTCCCAGAGGACAATTCGCAGCTGCAAAGTAAGACCAGATGGCTTTGTGGCTTTGGGACCAAATGCAAGACGACTCACCTCTCCCTCAACACACACTGAAATCACCCCACTGCACATCCCTTCATTCCTCTGTTCTGTGCTCCACGGCTGAAATAGGAGGGACGGGCACAAACCACTCCACACGCCTGAGACTGCACCCAGTCGTGCCAGTTTCAGAGTAGCCAGCCATGGAGCAGGCACCTCCGGAAAGCTCAGGCAGGTCCGGGCTCCTGCGGCGGAGCAGCAGTCGTCAACCCCAGCCAAGTGAGTTCAGGAGCCAGCTGGAAGTGGAATTGCAAGCAGAAAAATCACAGTTTTGTTTTTGGAATGTAAGGTTATGCTGACATGCAGCAAATCACAGCAGCACCTTCAAAACCTGGGGAGGGTTCCCCTCTCCACGAAGACTGCACCGAGGGAGAGGTCTCTGTAGGACCACACCACCAACATCAGCTCTCTACTGACGGAGCTGGACTTCAGCCCCACTGCCTGCTGCCAGCACTGGGCCGGACACCATTACCCCCTCCTCCAATTTGTATTTTTGGGGATTTTCCTGTCCTCAAGCAGCCATCTCCAGCTCTTCGGAGGTGGCCTCTGCCTCCACCACGAGTGGCAGCCTGGCCGGGCTCCAGCACAGCTGGTGCAGGTTCCAGCAGACGAGCGAGAGCGCTCATGCTCGCGCAGGAGAGCGGCAGACTGCTTTGCTCACCTTACGGCCAGCGCATCACGCCTCCCTGCCAGCTAGGGAACAGCACGTGGGGGAAAACCCGGACTGGTGAAAAGCCTCCCAACACGCTCCAGCAAGATGGAGCGGTCATCAGCATCTGTCCTCTACGCTGTAGCCTGAACCTCTCCAAAGCACTACTCCTGCTGGCAAAACTACAGGCAAATGGGCAGTCTCCATAGGAAAAACTCTCCTTGTGCTCTCCCGAGGGCTCAGAGGTTTGAGCACAGAAACTAAGAGCGCCTTGTCTATGCTAAATGCAGGGGGAATGGTAGGTATGTTTTAACTTTACCATTTTTTGAGCCCAGTTCATAACTTACCATCACCACCGCAAAGAGACACTGTGAAGAGATTCTCCCCATCCCTACAGATATAACCTACAGCAGAGATACACAGCGCAGGGGCTCCGTGCAGCTACACCCAGGTAAGGTGGAAGTTTTGATCCTTGGCAAAAGACTAAAGATATTTCGGAGATCCCGAGCGTGCTGTGGCCTGGCACGATTCAAACCACGCAGGGGCTGAGCATAAAGGCAGCCTTAGCACTGATGCGGACAACAAACCCCTCGGCTCCCGCAGCCCCCAGCCCTGCTGCCGGCTCTCCATCAGCCTCCCAGGGCAGCGCGAACGTGACAGATGCCAACTCGTGTTTGTCTGCTTCAACCCCTTCCCTTGCAGGCAAAACAGGGCAGCTGCCCTTTCCTGCCACACCACTGGTTTCATCAGAAGGGGTTTGCGGTACGCTGGCTACACGGAGGACGAGGAGGGCTCCATGAGGAGGGCTCTGCGAGGAAGGCGGCTCGCCCCCGAGCAAAGGGCAGCTCAGCCCACCCAGAGCCAGCCCGGCAGCACTCTGCTTGTCAGGGAAAGGGGTTATTTATAAGCTCACCCGGCTCACGGAGAGCCACAACACCAAGGAAGGTGCACATACCATTCAAATGAGAGCGCAACAGCAGACAGACCAGAAGGTGTAGACACCAGAAGGCAGTGAAAGTGCAGTAGCATCATTAAGAAGCCAGAAGGAACCAACGAGCCCTTCGTGCCTGGATGCCTCAGCTCCGTGTCGCAGGAGGCTATAAATAATTGCAGGCTGCGAAGCCTCGTGCTGCACAGAAAAGCAGAGAATGAGTCACACCTTGAAGTCTGTTCTGCTCTTTCGATGCCATTCGGTCGACAGCGTACAAAGGCACGCGGGCCTGAAACAAGCATCTGCGCGGATTTCATGGGAGGGCACCGGAGTAAAGGAAGGCGGCAGCGTATGTGCTCTCCAAAGCAGAAAAGGAGACCTCTCAGCTCCCTTCTCTTTCTTTTTCTGTGCCTGTCTGTGGATGCTACAGTCTTACTCAGTGGCGACAGTGCTGCACGAGCCTTCTCGGAGCAACTCCTTCAAAAGCTAGTTGTCATCACTGCTGTCGTTTTCTTCCCAGCCTCCAAATTAGCAAGCTGCCCTTCAGCTATTTGTAAATTGAGGAGCGCTGCTTCCCCTCCGCAGGCTGCCTGCAGCGTTTGCTCAGCGGCAGCGGCACGGCCCCAGCCTGGGTGTGCTGGAAGCGCGGCTGACTCTAACTCAGCAAACATCGCTGCTGAGAGCGACGGGCAGAGCGAGCAGCTCAGGCTCCGAACGGGCACGCGTTGCCACCCCCGTACCTGGAAGCCAGGGCTCGTGGTGTCAGGGCAGAGCAGCGCAGAGGTTCCCCGGCAGCTTCAATCCCAGGGCTGAGCCACGGGACAACAGGGGATTTATTGCTTTGTCCTTCAAAGAAACTTTCTCAGCCGAGGAACCCGCGAGGTCCACCTCCCCGTCCCAAATCCCCGGCCGTAGCCACGCCGAGCAGACACCCCGCAGCAGCGCAGCCGGGCTCCTCCGTTGGCAGGAGCAACGCCTCCCCTTGCAGCTACGCTGGGCTTCGAGCAGGGACCGCAGGGCTGGCTAGCTGTCACCTGGGGAGGAGAGGTGGATGAAGGAGGATGGAGCCAGACTCTTTTCAGTGGTTCCCAGTGACAGGACGAGGGGCAATGGGCACAAGTTGGAACACAGGAGGTTCCGTTCAAATATACGGAAAAACTTCTTCCCGTTTGGGGTGGCAGAGCAGTGGCACAGCTGCCCAGGGGGGTGGGGGAGTCCCCTTCTCTGGAGGTTTTCAAGCCCCGCCTGGATGCAGTCCTGAGTGCTGTGCTCTGGGCAGTCCTGCTTTGGCAGGGGAGTGGGACTGGGGGATCTCTAGAGGTCCCTTCCAACTCTGAAGATTCCGTGATTCCGAGGTGACAGCAAACAGCAAGCCACAGATAAAACCGGCACGTGGCTTTTCCAGCAGCTGGTGACAGTCCCTCCTAAGGCCCTCGCAGCTGTACCGTTTGCAGGGCACAACAGCCTCCCTCCCTTAACACTGCCGCTTTGCAGAAAGCAGGGGAGGTTTGTCAGCAGCTCTGTGCCCTGCAGAGAGGAATGCAGGTTGTTTCTGCCACCTAAGCGCTTTGCAGAGGCAACTGCAAGGCCACTGGTCTCAGGGGTTCACCACTGCAGGGCAGCAAGGGCCAAGGAGGTGCCCGAGATCTGCTCCAGGAGCACCCAGGCGTACCGCAGAGGCCAGGCTCTGCCCAGCCGTGCCCGCGGGGATTCCTCACAGACCTCCAGGACCGCGACGAGGAGGAAGGCCATGGCTGTTAGGAAGGCTCAAGGCCATGGGAACCCACAAGGTCACCTCCACTACATGGCAGAGCTGGGCCCAGACTCGGGCTGTGCAGCCGCCGGCGCTGCAGCCTGCCTGCTCAGCCATCGCCCTGCGGGTTGCCATAGACACTACCGCGGCAGCCGGGAGGAACGAGAGCCGGCACGTGGCGGATAGCACAGGCACCAGGGCTGCAAAATTGGTGAGTGGGCAGAGAGGGAGCATAGCTTCTTCCAGCAGAGCTGCGACGACGCCTCCTCTGTCCGTCTTCTCGGTAGAAACGCGTGAAACGGAGAGGGCAGCAGGCGAGCGCAAGCGCGGCAGGAGATCACCGCAGGCTGCTAAAGGGCCGGGGAGGCACGGCTTTCTCAGCAGCAGGGCACGGGCAGTGAGCGTGTGAGATCAGACTGAGCCAGGAGAAAGGGCAGCACCCACCTGCAGACAGGACCTCTACCTGTGCCAGAGCTCTGCCGGCGCACAGGCACGTGCACCACACTCCCCAAAAGCCCCGTCCAGGCAGGGACAGATGCTGCGCTCCACAAAAAGACATCCTGCCCTGGGAGTCAGCGGGCAGAGGGAACTCTCAGCACTTCCATCAGGAGTCCAGCGTAGGAACTTTGTCTCGCAAAACTCAGGAAACATCCCAGAGAGGGCAATTCCACCGATTTTGGTGGATGGATCCACATCTCACACACGCAAGCGGGGAAGCACAACAGGGTAAGACACTCAGCACAATCACTAGTCCTCAACAAGCCACCTTCGGCAAACTACCCCCGCCATTTGCTCAGTGCTGTCAGTGATCAGCAGCAACAGCGTTTGCATCCGCATGGCCCCAAGAGCAGCACCTGGAGGGAGAACCACTGTGGCTGGCAGGAGTCTGGCAGAGCGGTCCTGTGCAATGCTGACTGCTGCTCTACGTAACACTGCCAAGGGAGGAGGCTACGAACGGATTCCAAAACAAAGGCACCCAGGAAAACCACCGTGGTGCAAGCCTACTGCCAATTTGGAGGACAGCAGGGGACTTGCTCTTCTTCCACAGCGGTCACTGGTATCTCCCAAAACCAGTATCCCTCTTTTAAGACAGCTGCTAGTGAGAGAGGCAGATGGAGGGCACCAGGCGCCTTGCCAAAGCACGTTCTCGAGCTCTGGGTGAGTGGGTAAACACTCGACGCTGACAGGGCTGCCGAGGCACAGAAACCACAGCCCACGTGCCTGATTAATGCTGTCCCTTTGTCTCCTTGAAGGCCCCATCTGGCTCCAGCTCCATCCCACCTGCACCCCCGAGGGGCTGAGGACTTTTCTTATCCACACAGCAGCGAGCACAAAGGGGCTGGTTCCACGCCAGGGCTCCTGGGCTACAGCCACCTCACTCATCCCACAGCCTGAACTGCTTGCCCTGCTATCAGTAGACTAATTGGTTTCTGCCTGGGTTTGAAATTCAAACACCCCCCCAGTCCACCAGCCAGGTCTCCCCGCTTTTGCAAACGCTGACCCGGGCAGGGCTTGGCAGAGTGGACAACTGAAGCCACTGAAGAAGCTGCTGAAGAAGCTGCTGTACCTGGGGCATTAACCGTGTCCGAGGCAGACGCTTATTCTCCCGTTTGAATGGGCGACCAAAGCTGCACAGAAAGGCCAAAACAATCGGAAGAATCTAATTTTGCCACCCTGATTGCAAAGTCTCCTCTGATGATCAGCAGTGATATTAAAGGGAGAAATTATGTTTTCATCTGTCGGAGAAGAGATGGGGAGCCAATGTGTTGGACCATTAGCACCGCTCTGTGGGCTGGTCCAGCCCCCAGAAACCTTCTCCAGCCCCCAGAAACCTTCTCCAGCCCCCAGAAACCTTCTCCAGTTCCCAGCAGCTGCTGAGAGGAGCCTGGGCACCACTGCCAAGTGAGCTCACCAGCCATGCCGTGTGTTACCGCATCGCAGTCGCAGTTTGGGCTGCCACAAACCGTGCTGCCCCATGGGAGCTGACGGGCTGCCCCGAACGCTCCTGCCGGGATGCGCTGGCTTGGGAGCTCTGCACCGGGCAGCGTGCTGAGACCTGGCCTCAAACTCGTGACACGTGCCACCAGGAACAAGGCTGCCCTCTCCTGCTCCACACCACCTTTGGGATACAAATACTCCTCCTCTCCTGCTCCGCAGTCCTCGCCCAGAGTCCCCCCAGCACATATTGCAGACAGAAGCCAACAGCTCTTCAGGGAGGTTTTTAAAAAACACTGTGTCAATATTTTGATGGATCCATTCTGAAACACTTCTACATTTACAGAATTCTCACACCAGTAGGAGAAAAAAAAAAAGGTGAAAAAAGCAGGTTAAGTGAAGAGCACAGCTGGCAGAAAACAAGCCCGAATCCTGCACAATATCAGAAGAGATCTTCCACAAACTCCATTTAAAATTCTTTAGCAGCCTCCAGCCTCTCTGCTCCTGCACTCATGCAGACTGAAGACTCCTTTCCATAAATTCCTATTCCGTAATAGCAAAGAAGTATCTGGACTTAACAGACTCTCTGTTGAATCAAGGGAATTAAAAAAAAAAAAACAAACCCTATTATTTCTAGTATTTCTTAAGTGACTGTATACACTGCCAACATCCCTCCCTCTTTTGACACATCTCAATATATTTTAAGCCCAGAGCGAAGGCCCTGGGGACTCAGACCGCTGCCAGAACAACTCATCCTCTGGCACTAAGCACCTCCCCAGCCCCAGCACAACGCCCCAGAGCTGGAGCGTGCTCCCAGGAACCACGCGTACTGCAGCCCCAGCACCCGGCAGGGAAAGCCCAAGGTGAAGAGGGTGCTCCAGCCCCCGGTTCACGTCAACATCCCACCGCCAGAGACTCACCACAGAAGGAGATGATGTGGCTGCTGTCCTCATGCACAAACTTCCTGGTCACCGCCTCCTCCATGATCTGCTTCACCTGTTGAACAGAGGCCCAGTTAGAGAAAACGTTGAATTTCAGCTACAGAGCAGAGCGAGGAGACCTGCAGTGGCGTGGGCACGAGATGTTCTGCTTGCTTCGTGTCTGTAAGGAAACCTCCTCTGCTCTCTAATCGCCCCTAATGGCACAAGAGGTCTCACGGAGCATCACCAGCTATTTCAAAGTCAGGTAATAAAAAAAGGGATGTTTTGGTTTTGAGAAACTTCAAAGCAGGAAAATTATGAGCAGAAAATAAACTGGAGGAATGAAGCAGCATTCAGATAAAAGACATCTTAATAAAGGTAACCGAATCTTACCTTCAGTGCTTTTACAGTATTGTTACGGTCTTTCATTTTATGGGGATCTGACAAATTTCATGTGACGTAGCTGTCCCAAATGACTGTACCTATCCATCACAGCCAAAGTCAATGATCACCTGGCACCAAATGTGACCAGAAATGCTATTTGCATAGCGATGCAATCAGCGCTGCCCTCCGACTGCTGAGTCTGTACTGCTCGTGACATGTTACTGGCACTCATTTCAGCGCAATTAATCAAAAGGAAGCTGTCGTGTAGGTTGCACATCAGGGGCACAATTATGGGAAGAAAACAAATAGGAACCCACATAAATTAGGAGCATAATTTTTGCAGACACAAGATGGGAGGTCAGACCTGCCAGGTAAGCAGGCTGCAGACTCTAGCCTCGGAGGAGCTCCCAGGACTCCCTGGCTGCTCCCCACCAGCAGCTCAGAGGAGCCTGAGGAGCCAAGGACTATCAGAGCAAGAAACCCAAGTACCCCCAGCACTGATGCTCTTCCACTAGGACCTGTCCCCACCAACACTGACACTGTCCAGCTCTCCCCCTCCCACTGAGGACATCCCTTTCCCAGAACACAGACCCCTCAGACCCGTTTGGGAGATGGGGCAAGGTCACCCTGTAGGTGCTAATGAACTCATCGCGCGTTAAAGCTGTCTGTCACGCGTCCCCTCAGAGCCAGCAGGTACAACGTGCTGCCGTGAGACCGGTTCCCCGTGGCTCAGCTGTAGCAGCTGGAGGATAACAGGGTTACCCTGCAGGGCTCACCCTCGCCCTTCCAACGCAGCGCGCTTCCCGCGGGGCCCGCAGCCTCAACAGATGCGCCTGAGCCAACCCTCGGCCCTCCAGACCACTCTCCCACCCAGCCGGTGTTCTTTCCTCGGTATTTTGGAGCTAGAAAACGGGGCTAGACCAAGCTTTGTTCCGACCCTATGCAGGAACTGCAGGTTACAAACTTGTGTCGCTGCCAATGAAGAGGACTTTTTAGAGCGCCGTGACTTCCTATGATGGATGAGGCTCTGGTGCAGGCTGCCAGCAGACTGTTCCCCCTTGTTCAACGTCTCCTGTTGGAAGCATGTTGTCCTCCCTCTATGTCTCCCGCTGCTCCGGGCAGCTTCCTTGCTGGTATGCTGGACTCAGTTATTCTCCCCAAGGAGGACATGGAAGCGAACACCAAAACACACACGGCTGCTGACAGTAATGGTTCTGGGCACCTCAAGCAACCTCACACTCTCAACAGAAATGACTTCTCCCAGTGCCCGCAGACTGGGGGAATACAGCGGGGGGTGCTCTGATTTTCAGGGCATGAAATGCCCTTAAGGCTGGACGATGTGGGGGAATACAATCCCACGATCAGGGCCAAAGCACTGCCAGGGGAACGCAGAGCAGCTCTGAGAGCTGCCCCGGCTCTCAGACAACATCATCTCCATTTGCCCCTACACCTCAGCAGGACGCAGGACCTGCACAGGAGAGATGGGGAGTTTAGTGCTCAGGGAGGTTTGAGTCCGGCTCAGAAAGCGCTGGAGGAGTCGGTGTCATTAATGAAGGCGGCAGCCCCAGACCGATGGCCCCATAAACCGCCCTCCATCCAGATCACTTCCTCGACACCGTGCCCACCACAGCCTCGCCGGCTAAGCCCTGCCAGCTCATACCAGCAGACCACAGGTTCTGCCATCCCTCTGCCGGTCCCCCCATCACCCCGCAGCCCTGGTGCGAACGCCCTTCCAGGCAGACCGCAGCTCCCGAGGTGCCGTGCCTCTTACAGCCTGTCCCACCCCGCTCGGCGCGGCGGTGACTTCCATCCCCAGCTGTCACCCTCCCTAATCCTGCTGAAATCAGCAAAAGTCCAGCTGAATGTTTGGTCCTTAAATGTTCGGTTCCTAAGCGTTTCGCCTTTTAAATGGAGAGCTGCCAGCGTGCCCAGATCTCATCTTCTAGCACCTCTGTAACATCTTGCTTTTCGCTTTTCGGTTTCAGAGACCGCAGGGGAAAGGGCTCACAGTGCAGAGATGTGGGCGTGAGAGAGGCTCTGCTTATCAAGATGTTCTCTCTGAAGGCACAGGGGAGAGGAAAAAACAGCAGGTCAAGACTTGGCCAAGCAAACCTTGCATGTATGAGAGACATTCAAAGGCATCATTTTGGGAAGTAAACTCCTTTGCAAGACATAATCAAGGTCAGTTATGCACAGCTCAGTAAAGGAAATCCTGTTAAGAATGTGGATTACGAAAAAAGTCACATCTAAAGCCAAAAGGATCTCTCTGCACGTCGAAGCAATCAGGTCAGCTGCCTGCGCCGCTCTGCTCGACGTGCTGGGTCGCGAACCCGGGGGCAGCAGGACCTGCACGGCGATTCCACCCGCATCCCGGCAGCTCAGATGAACTCGCAGCAGGGAATGTCACCGAGATGTGGACCTCGGGACCGGCGGTGGCTCAGAGCACTGGGAAATTCTCCTAGGCACGGCACAGCTCCTGCAACTCCTGCGTCCCGACTCTGTGCTCAGAGCAGTGACTGCAGCTGCAGGAACACCCCGGGAAGGGAGGGCTCCGCTTCCAGAGACCCTCTGCCTCAGCGTTTTACTGCGGCAAGTGGCAAAAAAACGCAGCTGTCCCTTCTCAGGGCACCTTCTGGCAAGGCGAGGCCAGGGGAGGTTGGCAAACCCTTCATTTCATTACGCCCGACGCACAGTTGTGCCCATGGTGCTGAGCGCCGCGGAAGGGGAGAGCTGCCATCCTCGCTCAGGCTTCCCGGCTCCAGCAGCGCTTTATTTTAAACTTCAGCAACAGAAGAAACACTGTGAAACAGGAACGGGGACAGAGCAAGTCCCAGAAACAGGAAAGAAGTCCCTCTGTTCCATTTGCTGCACTATCATAGAATCACAGAATGGTTTGGGTTGGAAGGGACCTTGAAGATCATCCAGTGCCACCCCTGCCCTGGGCAGGGACACCTCCCACCAGCCCAGGTTGCTCCAAGCCCCGTCCAACCTGGCCTTGAACACCTCCAGGGATGGGGCAGACACAGCTTCTCGGGGCAACCTGAGCCAAGGGCTCACCGCCTGCACAGGGAAAAATTTCTTCCTAATATCTCATCTAAACCTACCTTCTTCTAGTTTGAAGCCGTTCCCCCTCATCCTATCACTCCATGCCCTTGTAAAAAGTCCCTCCCCAGCTCTCCTGGAGCCCCTTTAGGCACTGGAAGGGGCTCTAAGGTCTCCCCGGAGCCTTCTCTTCTCCAGGCTGAACCCCCCCAACTCTCTCAGCCTGTCATTATAGCGAGACGCATCCCTTGACTATGGCCGCAGTGGTGAACCAGAGACAGGACACGCACACCTCTCATCCACCGGCAACCAGTGGCCAGGCGCACACCCGAACAGTTCCTCCTTTTCCTCCACCTGACATTGCAAGCATCCCACAAAGACATGACAACCCCTCCTTTAGAAACCCTGATCAGCCCAAGAACCACCACTGATCACCCTCTCATTGCAGCCCTGGCAGAGGCCCAGCGATGCACACCTTGGGGCCCTCAGGGAGCCCCAAAATTTGGTTCTCCATGCAGGTTGACCTGCCTTCGCCCAGATGGCCCACGGCCCTCACCCGGCTGGGCTGAGCCTCCTCTGTCGGTGGGTCCTGGGCTCTCCTCCCTCACATATCCAACTCATCTACCAGAAACGATGAGCACAGGGGATATAAAATGAACCCTCGTGGCCACAGTGGTCTGCTCGCGGTCCCAGGGGCATGTTCCTGCCTCCCTTGAAGGGATACAACTGCTCGTGGGGCCATGCTGCTAACCACGGCAGATATTGCTTAAAAAAACAAAAAAAAAAAAACAAAAAAGTGGGGATTTTAAAACTCCAATCAGGTCATCAGTTCTCAGGATGTGAAATTTCTTCTGCAACATCGCGATCAGGAGCCACCAGGGAACTCAGGCTCTCTATGAATCACCCACAAGCGTAAACCGAGAATCCGTATTTTAAAACCCCTGAAATACACTCAGGAATCAATGCCCCCAGCTCGTTACCAGCTTCTGATTAAAATTAGGAGCATATTCAAATTAAAGCAGTACATTCAAATATTTGTCAGCCACCTTTCGCGCGCGCTGTCGTCTCGCTGCTCCGACGCAGCGCCCGCAGTCACACCTACCGCAGGACGGCCGTCGGTGGGGCAGGGACCAGATGGTCCCTCGCTGCCGGCGGAGCAACCAGCACAGCGGGGTCCGGCTCTCACCGCCCGTCTTGGTGCCAACACAGCACAAACCACCTGCGCTCTCAAGGAACCCAAAAAAAACACCCTTCCAAGAGATGCGGTTTAGTGGAAAATTACTCGTTAAAAGAAAAAAAAAAAACAAACGCGCTGTATTGGTTGAGGTTATCACACTAAACAAAATAAGTCAAAGATATCTAAAGAGATAGAAGTGGGAAGGGCATTGCCACAAGGGCACTCCCTGACACGAAGGGCTAGAGCAGACCGGGAGCAGCTATACAACAAGCAGAAAGCCACAACAGGCAGGGCCAGGCAGATAAATAGAGTCTCCCAACAGAAAATGAGTGTTATACTGAGAAAATTTTCAAACAAAACAATCTTACACTTGCCCATAAGTGGACACGGCTGGCGTCTGTAGGACAGCTCTGACCCAGAGAACCCCAAAACTCTTGACAGGTTTCTTTTGCTGTTGTCTGCAGATCCCGAAAGACTCTCCCACCCGGACCCCGGACCCCCCACAGCCCGCCGGGATGACAAACGCCGCAGCAGCCATCTGCCGCCGTGCTCCTGGATCCCCTCCTGAAAGCGCAGCGGGTTTGTGACACTGCGGGGATGGAGAACGCCAGCTAACCCACGTTTGGCTCACTCCAGAGAGAAGACTTGAACAGCCTCGGAATGCACTGCATTCCGGCATTTTAATGCTAATTCTCATATTGTAGCCAGAACAATCTCAACAAATGAAGCTGCCCACTCTTTATCCGAAGCCAGTCTAAGGAAAATGAGATGTTTGCTCCTCTTTTATTAGAAAGGAAATTAAAACAGCAACTAATAATCTAGCTGTAGGTAAACTCGAGAGGAATATCACAAAGTATTCCACAGCAAAGAAGCCCTCCTCCTGGCTCCAGCTGTGAGCACAGGACAAGTCACCCCCTGGTCCAGGAGAGCAGGGTCACAGGGACACCCCACAACAAGGCGCCCACACAAACTCAACCGCATTAATTGCAGTTCCAAAAATACAAGAGAAGACAGGCTGGTCTCGACATTACCGTCTGAATCACTGACCTGCGCGTGAACAAGTGAGCTAGCCCTTCTTTGCTTCACATACATGTCTGAATTACAAGGAAAACAATTTTTTTCCTCCTTGCCCTGTCTCCAAAGCCGGATCGAAGAGCCACAGGCATTGAGAAGACTCCTTGGGCCATGGCATTCATCAGGAGAGTCAGCAATCCCAGCACACCTGCTTCAGACCAGGGATTTGAGCTTGCACCCCCGTACCTCCAGTGAGGCTCCTGGTCCCAGAGGTCATAGAATCATAGAATGGTTTAGGTTGGAAAGGACCTTGAAGAACATCGAGTTCCAACCCCCCTGCCATAGGCAGGGACACCTCCCACCAGACCAGGTTGCCCAAGGCCACGTCCAGCCTGGCCTTGAACACCTCCAGGGATGGGGCCTCAACAACCTCTCTGGACAACCTGTGCCAGTGCCTCACCACCCTCACAGGGAAAAACTTCTTCCTGATGTTCAATCTAAACCTGCCCTCTTCCAGTTTGAAGCCATTCCCCCTCGTCCTATCACTCCATGCCCCAGTAAAAAGTCCCTCCCCAGCTCTCCTGAAGCCCCTTTAGGGACTGGAAGGCCACAATAAGATCTCCCCGGAGCCTTCTCTTCTCCAGGCTGAACACCCCCAACTCTTTCAGCCTCTCCTCATAGGAGAGGTGCTCCAGCCCTCGGATCATCCTTGTGGCTCTAAGAGGTCTTGGCCTCTCCTTCGGTTCCCCTGGGCCGGCCAGCTCCATCCCAGCTCAAACACAGCTATTAAAATTTTGTTTGACAAACTACTTTTTGCCTGCCCCCTTCAAAACCCAACGAAAACAGAACCTTACCCACCCAACGGCCCCCAGACCCCTACGAGGGATGAAGGCTTACATCTCTCTGCTACAAAATTCCCAGAGTTACGCTTCATCTCAAAGTCCAATTTTCCCGTAACAGAGCTTCATCACCGTACCCAGTCCCAGCTGTCATTTACATTGGCGGAGCAAGCCAAATATTACAGCAGTTACAATAACTGAGGTGCAGAGATCAGGAGCCAACCAATATCTCCGGGTTTAATTAGTCTAAGGCAATATTGACTCACAACGCTGGTTTACCTCGCTGGTTTTTCCCAGGCAAGTCACCCTACAACCTTTATTATTCAGTGATGTTTACGGTCACAATTCTCCCTGCCGTGCTTCTTGCAAAGCCTTTCGCTGGTTATTAAGGCAATTTGTATTGAAGCACAGCATCTCCCATATATTTGGCCACGCTGGTAACTCTGGAATTGTTTATAATAAGCCAGATGGAAATGGAGCCCCCAGCTTGATCCTTTTCCCAGTCCTGTTTCGAGGTGGAGTTCGGTCACTTCGCCAAAAGGGCTGGAGAATAGCGAGCTCCATGCAATACGGCTGCGGTGACGCTCCCAGATACGGGCCTGTTTGGCAGACCCAGTCTCGCGGGTGCCGGAGACAGCACCCTGGAAGACATCCTCCAGTAGGGAGATACACAGGTAACGGAGCAGCGAGGCCAAGCACCGGGTGCTCAGACTCCTCTGTCCCCCTCCAAAGGGGTAAACCAGCTGGACGCCGAAGCACGCACGGCCGAGACGAGGGGAGACCAGGGCCAGGTCTGATTTCAGCCCCTGTAGTGGGACTTTCCATAAAGACAGTCACTTCATATAAATAAAAGCTGCAACAAAATAAATGCCTCCAGTGATTGAGTTGGTCTTCGCAGAAGTGTGTTTTTAGAAAACTGCTGTCGATTTGGTTCGCTCAGCAACAGTTAAGACTTTCTGCTGAATGTTCATGTAACCCACATCCTGAAAAGAAAAGATTTACAGCAAAAAATATAGTGGAAATTAAGACGTCTTCTGCTACCTCTGAACATCCACCTCTGCACGGGACGCCAAGGACTTGGGTAGGATGAGATGATGCACCACCAGCGCGGGGCAGCTGCGCTGCCAATATCCTCTCAGGCTCCACCTCGCCGAGGACGGTGACCGAGCACCCACCGTCACGCTGCCAGGCAAAACTAGTCTGCTCCCCGGCAGCGCCGCCATGGCTCTGAGAGAGCCCTGCAGCCGCAGGAGGAGCCTTGGAGATCCCTCCTCCATCCCATCTCTTTTTAACAGACCGCAGGAAGATGGCTCCTATCCCAAGTAAACACGCAGGGATTCCGAAAGGGCATCCCAACGGGCACCCAGCACAAACGAGCACCATGTTCAGGACCTACAACTGCCACTCGCCGTTCAAGTCACCTCACTAAACCTCAGTGCATTTCCTTTCCTTGAACTTGTTTAATATGCTCTTCTACATGCTAAAAAAACCCCAAAACTAAACAAACAAAAAAAAAACCAACAAAACAAGCTCCACGTTGATGATATAGGCTTTAAACTTGGTTTGCTTTTGTGTGTTCGCTTTTCAAATTCTTTTATGAGCTGGTGTTTTCTCATCCTCATTGCAGTCTTTAAGTGTTGCTTTGATTATGTATTTGGAAGTTAATTCTAGCACTTAAAAATCCCATTTTACATGTTAGTTTTGGTGCAACAAGTCCACGCGGGCACTCCTTGATGTACTCTGAGCATTTCTTTAATTGCTTCTCCGAATCAAGGTCTCTTTCCAGGAAAAAGCTCTGGTTAAGCTCGACAGGAAACAGTTTCCCGTGCACCGTGTAAGACGTGTCCACGGACCATAGTATCACTTCTCAGGTATGATAAAATGCTAAAGGATCACTTGGTGAGGCAGATGCACAGCGCTCTGGGCATGGTGGACAGAAAAACAAGTTCCTCCAATCGCACCACCTGCGCTGCAGCTAAAAGTCACCTTTTCAGCTAAAGCGGAACTCTCAGCCCAACACCTCTCACAAAGCAGATGTATCTTCTCATTTGAAAACGAAATGTCTGGCTATAGCGTTTTTGCTTTAGCCGACAAAGCTACAACATCCTCTTTTAGCAGAGTTGTTTATAAAAATTCATACTACCCAGCTCAGTGTTGCAAGACGCAGTTTCTTACCTCTCCAGCAACAAACACCCCAATTATTCCAAAAGCAGGTGCCACACAGGCTCTTCCAGCACCATCACAAGTTGCAGCCAAGCTCTTGCCACTCACCTAAGACTTTACCAGCTGACCATTAAATAATTCCAATTAATTGTGCTCCAATCGGTTAAAATACTGCCAGCTTCAGAGTACCTGCACTATTTATACCCAGAGACTTCAGGGACTCTCACCAGCCATCTCACTGGAGCGACGGGGAACACAGTCCCCTCGCACCGCAGGAGGACAGCACGGGGACAGCTCGAACGGCACCAGACCCCTCACGTGCCGTTCGACAGCTCCGTATTCTTGCTGCCACAGAAACATTGATCGCAATCCTACCCACTGAGACCTTTGGCTTTTCTAAAAGTCTTATTTAATTATTTATCCCCGCTTACTAAATAAAACATAGCACCTTCTGCAGCTGGGGTACCATCCATGTGACACGCGTGGGATTTTCAGGGCAGCCAGCAGACCTTCCCCAGGAACCACGTGTGCTCACGGTTGGGAACCGGGCTGAGTTTCCTTGGGGGGGTTAAGGAGGAAGAAGGTGTTAATGCATATAAACTCGGAATATTTGGACAGTTTGCTGGGAAAGAAATCAAAAAGACATTAAATGGAAGGGTCCATAATGCAATATTGTACCCTGGGGGAAACAGAGATGATCCCAGTTGCGTGTATTTGCTGACAGTGTTTTGCATCAGACTTTCTTCACAGGGCAACAACTTTTGGCCAAATTCCATACATGCAACACTAATTTAAGATCACGTAAGATCATGTTATAGCTGATTCTATTCCTGTTGTGCTTGTCAAACGCAAATTCCCATGCCATCTGTTGGCACTGCTGGTACTGCTCGCTGTAAGATGCTCAAGAAAGACGCTGCAACATTTCAGGAAAAACTTTAGTCATTTCTCTGTTTTCAACGCCTGATCTCAAAGCTTTACCCTGTTTTGTTCTGCACCCATCACACCACAAAGCTGCTGCTTCCCGAGGTGCAAAACGTTACGCTGACAAGCGTTTGGGATTCAATTAGCAAACACGGCAAAGACTGACACTATTTGCACTGAAACCAGGTGCAACTCCAGCCCCGAATTGCTTTGAAGTCCTGAATCTGTGCGCAAACAGGTATTTCCATGGCAACAGCCGGGACGCCACAAGGGGAGGAGGATGACATTTTGGCAGCAGAGAGGAGAGGCTGGGTGGGGGGGAAGGAGGCTCCTCTGGCACACGGATCTCGTCTCCCCGAACACTGAGAAGGAAGATGAAGGACGGAAGCAAGCGGCGAAACCTCTTCTGGGTATGAAAGATGCAGCCAGGGGTTTCTGGAGGATGAGAGCACTTCTGCACACCCCTGCTTTTATCTTCAAAAGGAGAGAAAATGGTCCCCAGCGATTAGTAATACTCTTTTCAGAAGAGATCGATGCAGGCAATCGAGAAATGCTGCATTAAAGCCATCTGTTTACTTTTGATATAGGAACATTTGGAAAAGGCTGACCTGGGTGCTTGAGAGACATCAGACGGTCCCTCTGCAAACAGCAGCTTTCATTACAAACCTGCAGCTTATCATCCTCATCTTCATTTTGCCTGAACAGTTTTGACAGCTACACAAAGGCCTTTTTTTTTTTTTTTAAATTGGCCTTGAGAACATTTAAAGCTATCAACATTAATTTTTCAAATCCTAATAACACTAAATTAATTTACAATTTTCTACCAATCCAGAATGAAATAGCTGGCATTGACACCCGCAATCTGATATTTTGGAACCGCAGGCGCACAGACACGCTCCAGAAAAACAAACCCAAGCTGCAAAAATATTGCTCTTACCAGTCGCTCTGCGTTACTTAGCCACGAACCAGACAATATGGCTGCGTAGCGGGGGCACCTCATTTACAGGGTGGGAGGAAGAGAGACTGACTGTTGTCCCTATGATATAAGATGATGGAATTAGTCAACAGCTGAGCAGTGACAACCACCCAAGCTATTAAAAAATAAACAGTATAGCCGATAGAAGACCGCAGGACATCAGCAAGCAAGCAGGTTGTGGTCAATCAATAACAGTTTTTAAAAAAAATTCGAAGAACAGGCAGCAAAATGTTCGATGCAGACGCAGCAGTTATTGATGAGTAAAAGACTTAAAGCTACCTGCTGAATGGCAAGTTAAACATAAACTAAGTCGTTGCAGAATAATCAGCAAGGCAACTGTTTACTTTCATATTCCATTCAGCTTTTCGCACAACTCATTTTCCAGGCACGGCGGAGCACAGCCTGTATTTCCCGGGTGACACCTGCTTCCCCACCTATTTCTGTATGCAAAGCAATTACCTGGAGGCAGTCAAAAACACACTACAGGATTCGCCTCTATTAAAAATGAAACTTGCAAAAGAAAGGGAAGAGTACGGGTTGCAAGAAGAATATTTTTAGTTGAGAATTCAACACCCTTTAAAACCTGGATATTTCAGGCTCTGAGTTTTTAAAGAAGCCTCATTCCATCTGATAAAAGCTCAAAAAAAATCAGAGAGGATTTGGTTATGCTTCTTATCCTGCATAACAGGAAACAGGATTCCTCAGAAAGTCTTATTTCCACTCCTTCCATTGCAGTCTGCTGACAAACAGTCCATTTTGCAGCTTTCGGGATTAGTTTGATTTATTATAACCATTTGGCAGGGGGAGATGGTGATAGCTGATATTCAACCTGCAAATCTTACTAAAAATAAAAATGTATTAACAACAGCATCAACCAAA
Organism: Anarhynchus alexandrinus; assembly: GCA_008711295.1. NCBI lineage: Eukaryota > Metazoa > Chordata > Aves > Charadriiformes > Charadriidae > Anarhynchus > Anarhynchus alexandrinus. The sequence goes on along the minus strand of VUYV01000156.1, from coordinate 677,707 downwards.
TATCAAAGTCCATTTGCTCATTGTGGTGCTTTTGGTAATTTTGATTTACTGTTTCTCTACCTTGTCTAAGCAGACCTTGTCTTCACAATATTTTACTCCTTCAGCTATCGCACTAGGAGGACAGATGTGTGGCTTCCCAAGTGTGATCCATGGCTGTCCCCAGTCACAGTAGAGCTCACCGGCACTTGAGGACCGCAGCAGATCACACAGAGCCATGGCTGAAGCAAAACCAGACATGGTTTAATAAAATGAGAATACGCAGTTTTGTGAAAGGTAACAATTCCAGGGGGCGGAAGGAGATTTCTGCAATTGGTTCTTTCTACTTCTCCTTGGAGTCTGCACAAGCTCCTGACTTATCCTGAAGTCAGTCTAGGAGAGGAAGGAAAAACAAAAGCAAAATGGGCCTAATGAGCAGGGAGCAACAGGCAAAAGAACGCCCCACCAGTTCCCAGCTTCAGGGATGCTGCAAATAATGAGCTACATCACCTGTTGCCCCAGGTGTTTTTTTTAATCCTAACCAAGCAAAACGCAGGCGGAGAGGGCGCAGAGCAGGGGGCTGACACGGAACTCACCCACCCGCGCGGCTGCGCACGAACAGCCCCACCTCGCTGGACCGAAGCCCCCGCCGGGTCTCACCGCTTCCAGCAGGCACCGAGCTGGGAGAATCCCGAAGGAAAGCGCAACCCCCCGCATCCACACTGACGTCCCGAGGCAGGCTCCAGAGCAATGAGACCACCAGAAAAAAAAAAAAATCTCTGCTCTGCATCAGCAGTGCTCTCGCTAAAGCGCTGCTGGAGAGGTACCAGACTGTGTCCAGCACCCACGTCAGGGCACCGTGATGCATCGGCGGGTGGCACTTCACCAGGGCGGAAGGGCTTTCCCCATACATCACCTCTCTCCTTCAACCTTTACTGGCATTCACCAAACCCTCGTACAATATATTTATTTTCCCAAAAAAACAGCAGAAGGGCACGTCACAACCCTCAGCTCTCCCGCCCTAGGCACAAGCTGCACTTTCTTTGAGCACGCAGCCCCCGGAGGAAGAGCAAAGGGAGCGGAGGCCGGTACCGAATGCCAGCGTGGAAGATGCTCATGTGCAGTGACAGCCTGCGGAGGCCACAGCGGTCTCCGGAAGGAAGCTCCCGTCCGCCGGCCGAGCGGTTTAACCGGCACACCGATGGGCAAGCCTCGCCTCCCATCCTGCAGCGGCAGTCGAGGCGTAGTCTGCTGTTTTGTCTCTCTCCACTCAGGAGTCGTGGCAGACAGACAGTAATAATGAGATGTCAGCTTTATCCAGGATGCTAAATAAATGTCATACCCTTTTTCTGGTTTAATAGCTGTTGCCAAGGCAACAAGTAGTATTCCTTACCACCACACCCGGCACAGGATTAAAGGTGGGAAGTGGTCTGGATGAACAGCCAAACACACCACGCTGTCACCCTCCCCAGATCTACCGCCCACGGGTCTTGTTCACCCTACTCGGGGCAGCGATCCCAGCAGGGACGTTCCACTTCCCAGAGCCCATAAGCTGGTTATCAAGACGCTTGTAAGACCAGAAAACAAAACGTCACACATCACACCCTCCAAAATCCCAGGAGAGGTGACCTGCGGGGACAGACCGCAGGCAGGAGATGACAACAGCTCCCGGCCATGCAGCGCTCCACCACACAGCAGAGCAAGTCTGGGTTCCTCTGCAGTGGGTCCCAGGACATTTAGCTCCAGACTCAGCGGCCGCGGACGGGTGGCTCAGACGGGGCCCCCACCGCCCACCTCCACGTACAAGCAACACACCAACTACGTGGCAGAGCCGTGGGACCCTCAGCTCCCCGTCTACATCTACCCTCAGCTCACTGCGTTACCGCTACGCGCGTCATAAACGCTAAACTCTGCAGGGAGAGAGGGAGCTTGAGGAAGCTTAGCACAAAACACAGTATGAACTAACAGAGAGTGAAAGATGCCCAAGAAGCGAGACCGGAGGAGGCAGATGTAAACCGCCATGGCTTTGCACTGGCCACACGAACACTCCCGGGCACACTCCCCATTTTCTTGGCTGGCTGCGGTGCACAACCCCGTCCGTGCCGGGCTCCCCACCAGCCGGCTGCCCCCCGCCCTGCGGAAGAAGGAGGGCTCCATCCCATCCCCGCTCCCAAGGCCACCAGCACCGGGAGTCACCTCCTTTTCCCCCCCCCCTCCTGTGGAAAGCCCCAACTTGCGAGAGCCGCTCTGCCAACAGCAAAAGCCAATTTTCAAAAGACAGAGGACATCGGGGTGCCAAAATCCGGCGGTGCTGCGGGGATGATGCTCCTCCACCTCCCCAGGAACAGGGCAGCTGCAGCCCCCGCCGCGGGGGCGGCCTCAGGCTGCCCCCCCTTGTCCTGATCGGGGTTGGGAGGGTGGGNGGGGGGGGGGGGGGGGAGTCTTAAATCCGCTGCAGCAGCACCGGCAGGAGCCAGCGGGATGCTGCGGGCGGCGAGCCCGGGGCCGGGGCTCCCCTCTCCGGGGAGGGTCCCGCCGCAGACACCCATCACCGGGGGGTCCCCGAGGCGTGAGAGGGGCCGGGGCTTCTCCCGCGGGGGCCGCCGCCGCGGTCCCGCACCCACCTCCTTCTTGACGGTGCGCAGCAGCCGCTGCCGGGTCTCCGCCTCTGTGGGGAGAAGGGGGAGAGGCCCGTTAGTGCGCCCCGGCCCCGGCCCCGGCCCCGGTCCCGGTCCCGGTCCCGACCCGCCGCCCGCCCTACCCGCCNACGGGCAAGCGGCAACCCCGGCAACCGGCCGCCATCGGGGGGCGACCCCAGCCGGGACACGGCCACCGAAGGGGGGGGGCCCCGACCGGGCACGGTCCCGAGGGGGGCGACCCCAACCAGGCCCGGGCCACCAAGGAGGGACCCCAACTGGGCGCAGACCCTCAGGGGGAGCCTGAACCAGGCCCGGCCCCTTAGTGGGGGGACCCCAACCGGACCCCAGCCACCAAGGGGGGGACCCCAACCAGGCCTGGACCCTCAGGGGGGACCCCAACTGGGCACGGTCCCTTGAGGGGTAACAGACCCCATCTGGGCCCTGGCCATCAAGGGGGGACCCCAACCAGACACGGTCCCCTGAGGGGGGGGACTCCAACCGGCCACGGTCCCCTGAGGGGGTCCCCAACTGGACCCCTGCTACCAAGGGGAGGACCCCAACCAGGCCCCGGCCAACCAAGGAGAGACCCCAACTGGGCATGGTCCCTCAGGGGGTGACCGCAGCTGGGCCCCGGCCATCAAGGGGGGACCCCAACCGGACACAGTCCCTTGAGGGGGGACCCCAACCAAGCCCCGGCCACCAAGGGGGTACCCCAACTGGGCACGTTCCCCCAAGGGGGGGAATGACAACCCCAACTGGGACCCACCAGCAAGGGGGACCCCAACCAGGCACAGTCCTGGGGGTGGGGGGGTACTCCAGCTGGGCCCTGGCCACCAAGGGGGGACCCCAACCAGGCACGGACCCCCCCGGGGGGTTTGAACCAGGCCTGGCCCCGCAGTGGGGGGACCCCAACGAGGCCCTGCCCCTCAGTGGGTACCACAGCTGGGCCCCCCAGCTCCCAGGGGCTCCCCACCACCAGGCACCCCTCAACTGAGACACCCCCCCTGCCCCAGCCAGGTCCCAGCACCCCTCGAGCTGGGGCCGAGGTGCCCTGAGGTGCCCGGGGATGGTGGCCCGTGGGGCTGGGTGACACGGGTGATACAGAGACGGGGCACAGGCTGCAGCCCTCGGTGTGTCCCCACATGCAGGGTGGCTTTGTGGTGGGTAGAGTTGGCCATGTCCGGTGTCGTACGGGGGTTTGGGAGCTCCAGGAGGTGTGAAGCGGCAATATCTCAGCAGCCACCCACCATCCAGGCAGGCTCCGGTGGGCTCTTCCAGGCCAGGAAGGCAATAATGAGCCGAGAAGACATATTGACAGCAGACCCGAGATGCTTCCTATCAAAATCACAGCCCCTTCAGAGAACGCCCTGCCGAGCAGCGCCCATTAACATATCTTCTGTTTTTCTCTTCCCTCGTTTGCTGTTCCAGGACATTTCCATAGAAACAGGATCCCGGCTCCTTCGCAGTCCAGTTTCCAATAACTACAAACCGCATTAGCACGAGGGCAGCGGTGCCCGGCCACGCTGCACGATGGCATGCAGCTGCCAGCCACCAACATGGCCCCGGGCTGGTCCTTGCTGCCATTGCTTGGGATGGGACTCACTTCCCCTGCTTGGGAACGGGCTCACAGCGAGCAGGGAAGGTCCCAGCCTGTTCCAAATTCCCAGCCCCCGCAGCCCTGGGCACTGCTCCACTGCCACACCGGGGTCTGGGCTGCGTCCTCTGCCTCCCAGCAGCTGCCTTCCACCCCGTGCTGGTGGCGGGTGGCCCTGAAGACAGCAGGAATCATCCATCCCAATGGGTCCCCTGTGCCACCCGTGCTGGGCGTTCATCAGCCGGGAGAACAGGAGGGAGCTCTGAACTGGGGATTAACCAGAATTCCGCCCCTTCTGTACTTTACCGCAGCCACAGGGGCCAGGAGAATCCCTGTGCCATATCCGTTGTAGAAAAAAACTATTTCCTTGTATGCTATTTGCTTTTCACTGTTTATTTGCTTGCTAAATACCCTGTTAACAGAGGTGGTGCCAGCGCAAACATTACTGAACTGCAGCGACAGGGCCGGCTTGCTTGGGGATATGTGATTGCTGGTCCAGGCGTATCCCAGAAAGGTTCTGGCATCTGTGGGAATCCAGCCTGGGCATCTGTGGGTGATGCTGGTGGGGGTCACAACTCCCGTCTGCGGTCGCTGAGTGTTGACTCGACCCTTGGGATGCTGATCTCAGCCCGGGGAGTCACCCCTGGCCTCAGGTTGGGCCAGTGACACAGGACTTGGCGTGCCACGTCGGGGGTGTCATGCCTGGTTTGTCCGTAGGGCTGTGGCTCTGCTCCCCTCCACCATCAGCTGCGGACCCCCGAGGCAGCGAGCCCGCCTGCCCGGTCTCACCAGGTGGCACCATTGCATCTCTTCTGCTCAAGAGCCTGCGCCGGGGGTCTGTCCGTGGAGAACCCCTGCGGATGGGGTCCCCTTCCTCCAAAAGGGGTGCGGGAGGAGAAGGAGCGAAAGTGCTAAGAGGCAGGAGCTCAGGGCTTGCCAGGTCTGACCCGAGACCCTCGCAGCCGGCCAGGAATCGGGCTGTGCTCAGAGTCAGCCCCCTCGGCTGGTACCGAGCTCTGCTGCTCCGCAACCATGCCTGTCATTTATTGATGACCGCGGGTCCTGCAGTCTTGAATGGGCAACTAAGACAGGCTAATAAACACTCATAATGAAGGCATCACAGCCTCATAAAACATCACGTAGGAGCGCCATCAGATATCAACAGTGAACAAAATTACCACGGGCAGAGGCAGCCTACTGGCTCCCCTGCCCCTGAGCTGTGGCTGGGACTGCGCAGAGCCGTGGCTCCGCGTACCTGAGGGTGCTGGAACCGAAAAGGTGCCAGTTTCCCAAGGAGCTGGGGCACAGCATGGACGTGTCACACGCGGCACCTTGCATGGCTCTGGTCTCTATAAAGCTTCCCCAGCCCAGGATGACTGTCTGACCTAAACCAGCCGGGAGAGCCTGGGCTGCCCGACAAAGTTTTGAACTCGGGCTCGGACAGGCAGGTGAGTTTCTCCTGCCCGTTTCTCACTTTTGCTATCGTGAAAATGATGTTGGAGACATTGACCTGCCTCTTGACTGACAGGGGACATCAGGAATTGTTCAGTTTAGCACCTCAATCAAGAAAATGAGCTGAGCCGAGCCAAAGCAACCCTTTTAGGACTTTGCCCAACAAACCTCACTTATTTTCAGGGCCAAGATGAGCCCAAGCAGCTTTTCCAGCACCCACAAGACCTCGGCAGCTCTGCCGTAGCATTTGTGCTCTGACAAGCGCTGCCTGGCTCCCCCCGCGCTGGTGCCGGCAGGATGCAGCCGAGGGGTGATGCCGAGGGGACCCGCACTCCTGCGGGGCTCTGCCGAGCTCGGGGGAGCGGTGCCCACCCGGTGAGCCTGACCCAAATGCACAGCAGTGGCGGAGGGAAGCCCAGAGGAGCGAGAAGATCATTTCGATTCCTGTTAATGAACCGTGCTGGGTTTGTACGATCTTCAGTCCTGTCAATCTCTCTGCGGTACCGCAGGCTCACTAACACGGGGTGGGCAGCGTCCGCACGCCGAACGATCCCAGAGGGGTTTTGGTGGTTGGGGGCGCCGACACTTCTGTGGGACCATGTGCCGAGTAGGGCAACATTTAGGCCATTGGAGAGGGACAACGAGTTATTTGCCTGGCTTCTTTCTCCCCAGGAACAGCGGTGCCATAGAGGGAGTGGGAGCTATTACTAATATATTACCTTCCTTTGGGGAGAAATTAGCTTAAACAAGCACGGGGATGAGCTCTCCATAAGCCTCGCTGCTTCCTTTTCCTTGGAAAATTCTGCTTCTCCCTGGATTAAAGACGGGTGGGAGATGATTGGCCCCTGTTTTTTGAAGTCTGGAGAGCTTAAATGGGAGCACGTTGATCTATACTTAATGTGATTAAGTTACATCTCTGAGTATCATGCTAATTAAATTAAACTTCCCACTGCTGCCTCTGCGGCTTAAACAGGATAGTTGTTTTAAGACCGCAATTCACTCCTCTGCATTTCATTGCACGGATGAGCAGGTAGGATAAAAGCAATCTGCTAATCAAATAATCGTACTGTTTAGAAACAACTTCTAACTCAGTGGAAATTCAAATTTAAATCTGATTTGAGCTAGATTTAAACCCCACATTTTAAATCTAAAGTGATTTGCGCTTTGAGTAAAGAAAATAACAGGAAAAAGCAAAAGTAACCTGGTGAAGGGAGGGCACAGAGTAAGTCTGATGGTGGTGTTGCAGCTATTTAGACAGTGGGATGGCCGGTGCGCAGGGGACCCGCCGGCTTTCAGCGCGTGAGCTGCTGTAAAGAACCAGCAGAGACCCCCGTCGCAGCCGCCTGCCACTGCCCCTTCCCCCTCGCTCGGATCCAGCGCCACTGACTTCAGCTGCGTATGATTTCAAACACTCTGTAGTCTCCAGAGTCTCCTCTCTGAAAGGCTTCTAACTGAATGTCAGATGATGGACGAAAATATTGGGCTACAATTGGCAAAATACCAACATTTTACCCAGAAAAGTCCCCCGTCCGGTGTGTCACTGGTGAGCACGCTGAGCCCCACGCGGAACAGCTGATGGGTGTTATGGTTTGAGAAACCCACAACAATTTATTGTCGTTTAGACAATTGTTCTATCACCTGAGGACCCCTCCCCACCTGGGAAGGGGAATCGGGAAAAAACAAGGAAACATGAGAGTTGAAATATAAACTATTGAAATATAAAATATTCAATAGAATAAGACTAGATAATTAACATTAATAACAGTAAAGAACCAATATTGATTCCAATACCAATATAGAATTTACAGGGATTATCCTCAGCCCATTCTATCCGTGGAAGCTGTGCACCCCCAGCAGTGACAGCCAATGTGGGACCCTGCGAGCGCTGCAGCTTCGGGAGGAAGGGAAGGGCTCAGGGCTCCGGCACCCGTGCAAGGAGTTCTCTGGATCGCAGCCATTAAAGAAGAAAACTTTGCAGCAAAGTTTCTAATTTATATATTGAATGTGACGTTCGTGGTATGAAATAATCCTGTTGGCCACTTTGGGCCAAGTGCCCACATCTCGCTTCTCCTCATCCCACCACCTGGTGAGCTCGAAAACACCGAGACCTTGAAACCCACACACCATAGCTGGCTATAAAGTAAATATTTTCACAAATTCAGATAGTAGAGCCTTCTAAAAGTGCGATTTTCCCAGGCAGTAGAAGATAAATTAGTCCTGTGTCGCTCAAACCAGGGCAATGGGCCAATCTGGAGCAACACACCCAGGTCCTTACACGGGGGCTGGAAAACTGTGATTAGAATAAATAAAACTCTGGGGAAAACTCATCTCTCCAGCAGGTCGCAGAGCCAGGATCCTGCTGGGAGCTCGGCGCTCGTGGGACCCCAAAACACCGGGGCTGAGTCTGGGGAGCACAACTCCTCGCACTGAAAACCATCTCCCAAAGACACCTCTCCCTCTGCCCTCCTCCCATCTCCAGCAGCCCTGAGAACCTGCAGTGGTTTTTCCAGCTTGCAGCTTCTGAAAAAAAAAAAAATATTGAGATTTCAAAGCTCTCTCCTCATTGACTTGACAGCGGCAGCCGGAGAAGAGGCAGCCGCATGAGCGGGTCGGTGCGGAGAGGCAGCGGGCAGCGGCACGGGTGGGCGATCGGGCACCCCAGGAGAAGGTGGGAGCAGGATGGGAGCGCTGGGTGCATTCGCGGCTCATTCCCCAGCGAGGACCCCCGGGGGGGTGGATCTGTCACGGGTGGAGGATGCTGGAACGGCAACAGCGGCATCAAACTGACGGTGCGGCACATCGGCTGGGCCGGAGCGGAGCAGCACCGGCGTGCTGGGACACTGATACCGGTCGGTGCACGGAGCTTTTAGATGGCAACGTGCAGGCTGCGCATCCCTCCGCTGCCAAACCACCGTGCAGCTCCGGCGAGGAGATGCTGTGGGAATAGCCGTGGCCGTGCCGGGCTGGTGCCGCTGCTGCGTGCCCTGCTCGGCCCAAGGTGCGAGTACAAAGCCCACCTCCTGCAATTTAAAAGATCAATGTGGAGAAAAACAGAGTCTCTTGAGGAGAGCAAGGAGGTTTGTTTTAAAAAAGATGCCGGTGTTTGAAGAGCTGCTGCCGCGCACCCGGGAAGTGGCCTCAGCACGGCGCCCCGCGCGGAGGGATGCTGCGGGGGGACCTGCTCCCCACGGACCACCGCAGACCACCATTCCCCCCTTCCCCGCCAGCGCAGCCTCCTGTGGGGACTGGGACTGACTCTGAGCCCATCTATTGAGGCTTCCTGGACAGGGAGCAGGACCCGGGTGCAGGAGGGTCTCCACACTCAGCACCCCAAGCCGCTGCGCGTGAACTACCCAGAGAAAAGAAGGGTCAGCTACAGAGAAAGAGCTATTATTTTTTTTACAGTTGCTATGGCACCAGCCGTCTCCGTTCTGTCATTTATGCCCTTAAAATGGTCCTCGGTTGGGGGGATTAAACCTTGTTCCCCCCAGCACTCTCCTCAAATCGCATCAGCAGCAGGGATTTCTCACCTCCATCCCGAAGAAGGGACACGTGCAGCCCCTCCGCCGCCCCCCGCAGCCCCAGAGCGCAGCCTCAGCTTTAATTTCCGAGGGCTGAGCCTGCACCCCTACTGTAGGGACTGCAGCTGAAATTCACGGCTTTGCAAAGTCCCAGGAGCGACACAAATCCCGTATAAACCCGCAGGAGATTAATTGTCCCTCATCCGTGCGCTGGGTCTCGGCTCAGGGGAGAGCCGCACCGGCAAAGCCGTGGGGCTGACGGAGGGGGGGCTTTGCCTGGCCGCGACGGGACCCCCCAACCTCCGCTCGCTCCCCACCCAGCACAGGGAGCGGGACGCGGGATCAGCCTCACACCCTCCGGCTGAACCCCTTCGCTCGGGGTGCTGGTACCCGCCACTCCTCGAAAAAGCACAGGCAGAAAATCGTTGCATTTTCAAAAAAGAGGCGTTAAAAGGAGTGATAATTTCACAGGCGGAGAGGGAGAAGCCGTGCCGAGCGCCGCCCGCCCCGCGCGGGGACCCACAGCAGGCGGGTGGCCGGAGGGGACCCACCGCCCATCGCTGCCCGCTGGGAGGGGGCAGCTCGGGGCTGGGCCCCCCAGTTTGGCCGTCCACCGCTGGGGTCCCCGCTCCAGGGCAGGGAGAACCTGGGGACACACGGCGAGGCGTCGGGGGCAGCCGAGTGCAGGGGGGGAAGGAGGGGGAGCTGGTTAAGATGACAAAATCCCGTTCCCAAGGGCTCTTGTGCGGGTGAGGCGCCGGTGGGGTGACACCCCCGGCAGAGCCGCGTCCCTGCCGCAGGGCGACCGTGCCACCGTAGCCTGGACTAAGCCCACCGTGGCACAGCCCGTCCTGCCCACCTCACCGCAGCCACCCAGAGCACCGGGACGTCCCCCCGGGGGATGAGCATCAGTCCCCCCATGCCGCTCCGGTCCGACAGCCCCGACAGTCAGCGCCAGACACCCCAAAAAAAAAAACCCACCCAAATGTGCTTTTAAGTGGACATTTCTAATGGGTCTCCATGCGTGTGCCTGATGGATTAACAGTGTGCAGAGGTTTCCCGTGCCGGGCAGACGCTGGGTGACTGGCGTCACGTCGTCACAGCAACCTGCGAACCGTGGCCCTAAGAACCACAGTTCCCGGTTTGATCTCTTCTGTAGTTTCTTGTAATTACAGATGAGGGTGCCTGGAAAAGCCGGTGCTGGAGCACCCCGCAGAGCCCTGGGAGCACCGGGTGGCCCAAGGCAAGGGCTCGCTGGGCACCGACCCCCGTGTCACAGCCAGGGACGAGACGCAGGGACTCGCCAGGGCTGTAAGCAGGCCATGAAATTCACTGCCAAACCGTCAAACTGAAGAGAGCGATGGCTTTCGGTACACTGCCATCCCCTCCCTCATGGCAGCTGAGCTGCAAAAGTTATTTCGCTTTTGGGCGGCTTATTGGCAACCACTCGCCCCTCCCGGGCTACGGAAAGACCCAGCAGGTCCATGAGGACAGACGGGGCGATGCGGGATGGCTCGGACCGCGCAGCTCTGCGCGAGCGCCGCTGGCTCCCGGCAGCACACAGAGATACCCCCAGACCGCGGCGGGTCCGGTGGGCCCACGGCGAGCACCGGTCGCCTTCACACCGGGCACTTGCCTCCCGGCCAGGGGGCATCTCCAGACCCTGCTGGCCCCAAAGAGTTTCCCCTGCAAAAACGAGCCGTCATCGGCTTTGGTGGGTTCGGTGTCATCATTTGCGGAGTGGTAATTGCGAAATACGCAGAGGAGAAAGAGATAACTCTTTGTCAGGAGGGAAGGGGCACCTCTGCATGCGAGTACAGTTCCCTTTCACCGACCCCGACCCCAAAATGCTCCCGCCCGGGCGCAGACCCGGGGAGCAGAGGGGACAGAACCCCGTGCGGCGATGCTGGTCCCCACGCCTCAGCCCTGCGCTCGGAAAACCGCTCTCCCCCCTCCTGCCTTTGATCAGAGGATGGGTTTCTCCGCCGGCTGCTCTCGGTGCTGTGGGTTTCCAGCGGGAGGTGGGGAAGCGCAGTCAGCCTGACCCTCCCCTCCTCGGATCTGTCATCAGCAACGGAAAAAACCTTCCCGGCCCCAAGTTACTCAGCCTGAATCCTGCAGGATTTGCCGGGGCAATAGGATGGCAGAGCTGCCCTGCCCGGCGCCCGCTGCCAGCCCTCCCCAGCAGGGCACGGCCCCCCACCCCAATCCCATGGCCGGCCCCGCGCCCCCGGGACCCCAAAGCCACCCCAGGGACAAGTGGAGCAAAAAAATGGATTTCCTCCTCTCGGTCGTCGGATTCGCGGTGGATCTGGGCAACGTCTGGCGGTTCCCTTACATCTGCTACCAAAACGGAGGGGGTAAGGACACCACTGGGATTATTTAAGTCTTCTTTTGGAGAAAAGAAATCCGTTTTTCACCTTTCGCATGCTGTAAAAATTCGTTATTTCTTTTCTTTCTTTGTCTCTAGCTGCTCCTCTCCGGACAGGGCAGTTTAGAGACAAACCCACCAACTTCTCCTGACATCTGTCTCTTTTCTGTTTTGTGCCTTTCTTCATTCAAAATCCTCCTCCATTCACAGTGTCCTCCTCCATCCCCGGTGCCCTTCGCTCCCTCCCCGGCACGGCTGGAGGTGCGTTAGCAGCTCTAGGATCACAAAGAGAAAACTCGCGCGGTCCGAACTGCGTAAAAGGATTAAGAATCTGCAAATTTGGGGTGGGAGGTTGGTACCCTTTGTGACCTTTGTGAAAGCCACCCTTTCTGACGGCGGCTCGTGGTCTAAAATAATCCTCACGAGCATCCCAGCCGCCCGCCGCGGATCCCGGCTGGATGCCGCCGCGCAGCCCCGGCTCCCCGGGACGGCACAGCCCCGCACCGCGCAGCGCTCGGGGCGTTCCCCCCTGTGGGTCGTCAACAGAAAGTTAAGACACAAAAACTCTGTGAAGGAAAAAAAAAAAACAAAACCGCGGAGTAAATGACATCTAAATAAATTGCTTTAAATAGAGCAGAGGAGAAAAACCCCTGGCATGGAAATTAAAATTGAGGAATGAAAATTTTGTGCTGTTTGCAAAAGCACAGCGGATTTAATTGCGGAAGTCGGCAGTCGGGTAACGTCCTCTACGGCTTGGGAAAATTAGAAGGAGATAATTAGTACCATACTCAAGGCTAAAATGTGGATCCCAGGTGCCCGCACTGAAGCACAGTTATTTGTGATTTACTCCTGTGGGACCAGGAGCAAACTTTACCCGCTCTTCGTTGATGTGGGTCAGGGAGATGCTCTCCCCATCCGCCCCACGCACATGGGAGGGTGAGAAGTTCGGACGGCAACTCTTGGAAAGGACGGCCGTGGTCCACGCAGGGCGGGAGCGCTCATCCCGGCCGGTGGTGGGCTCAGCCGTCAGCTGGAGATGTTCCTAGAAGAGAAACCCTGGAGGGGCTGAGGGTGGAGCGCGTGGAGGGCTCGCGGAGAGAGGAGCCGTGGGGGTTAAATTAACTAATCCCAACAGGGCTGTTCCGAGCGCAGAGAGCAGCTCCAGTTCCAAAACCTCCATGGGGTACAAGCGCAGCCCTGGTGAAGATGGCATTGTTATGAATAATGCAGATTGCGGCGTTAATTACTTGTGTCTTGGCGTGACCGTGTATGTTCAGTGGGATTTTCTCCAAAACTCTTCCAGACCTGAGAGGTGCTCGGTGTCCCATCCCCTGCGCCCTGATGGTTTCTATTGCTCTTTCTACCATCTCGGCCAAACCATCCCCCCCCGGCGAAGGCTGGGACGCCAGCGGGGACTACCACCGCAGCGCAGGAGTCTGGGGCATGGGGTCCTCACGCCTGTGAACCCCCCTGAAAAGATGATTTGTAAAGCACCGTACAAAACACGCATCCAAACCCTCCATGACACCTCGCTGCAGCGCTGGGGAGGGCAGCAGCGGCAGCCCCCCACCCGCAGCCCCCCATCCGCAGCCCGCCTGCGCTCGCTGGCCGGCGCGGGGCCGCAGTGGTCACCGCCGCTCTGCTCCTCGTCCCACAGGAGCCTTTCTCATCCCGTACACGCTGATGGCGGTTTTCGGAGGGGTGCCCCTCTTCTACATGGAGCTGGCCCTGGGGCAGTTCCACAGGACGGGCGCCATCCCCATCTGGAAGCGCATCTGCCCCATTTTTAAAGGTAAGAGACCCCCAGCCCCGAGGCAGCGCCGCGGGGGGCTGGGGGCCGTGCAGTGTTGGTGTCGGCTGTGCAGGGGGGTGCAGGTCCCCACAGCCGCGTCCCAGGGGACCGGGAGAGGGCTGGACCGGGGCGGGCTGCTGAGTCTGCCCCTCTCTTTGCCCAGGCATCGGCTTTGCCATTTGCATCATTGGCCTGTACGTCTCCTTCTACTACAACACCATCATCGCCTGGGCTCTCTATTACTTCTACTCGTCCTTCTCGGGCACCTTGCCCTGGGCCAGCTGTGACAACCCCTGGAACACACCCGACTGCACCAACTACTTTGGGAGGAGCAATGTGACCTGGACCAACTTCTCCCGGTCCCCCGCTGAAGAGTTTTATACGTAAGTGCACGTACGCGGACGATGTGTTTAAGCTGGGGCACATCCCCGCGGTGGCACTCGGGTCTTCTGCGTGGGGAGTAGGATGGGGGTACCTGGGAGCAGGGACGCTACTGCCCATGGCCTTCACGTGGGGATGCTCTTGAGGAGCTCAGGGCCACCGTGCCCGGTGCTCCAGGGGAGAGGTGAGCATGGAACCGCCTGCCCGGGGCTGAGCCCGCTCCCCGGCTGCCTGCAAGGGCACCGCGCTGGCCTGAGACCCCCTCCCCGGCCGTGGGGATCCCTGCCCGCAGGAGGAAGGTCCTGGAGATCCAGAAGTCCGGGGGTCTGTACGATGTCGGGGGGATCCACTGGCAGCTGCTCCTCTGCCTCTTCCTCATCTTCACCATCGTCTACTTCAGCCTGTGGAAAGGGGTGAAAACCTCCGGGAAGGTAAGAAAGAGGGCTCCGGCGCCAGCCCTGCCCGGGTATGGATGCGCCGGAGATGACACAGGATGTCACCTCCTCCCCATGCCCCTACCCCTCGGCCACCATGGGCAGCCGCGAGCGAGCCGGGGTGGTTTGGGTGCTCGGTGGAGCAGCTCTGCCGGTGCCGGGGGCTGACGGCTGCCTCTCTGCAGGTGGTGTGGGTGACGGCCACGCTGCCCTACGTCGTCCTGCTCATCCTGCTGGTCCGGGGGGCCACCCTGCCCGGCGCCTGGAGAGGGGTTGTCTTCTACTTGCGTCCAGACTGGGGCAAGCTCCTGAGCACGGCGGTGAGTGTGCGATGGGACGTGTCACCCCGGCTTTGGCTGCCCCCGGACCCCCTCCCCGGGACACACACCCACCCCTGCCCATGGGTCTAACCCCGCTGCCCGATCCGCAGGGCGATGGGGCCCTTGTTCCTACAGAAACAAGACGCCCTGGACAGGCTCTTGGAAATGTAAATCTATAATTGAATCACCCATCTCATTGCTGCTGGGTTTTGTTTGTGCTGCGTTCTCGCCTGACAATAGGCTTCCTGTGGGTAATTACCAGGCAGCACTTGAGAATTCTCATTAAAGGTAATCAGGGCCTCTCTGCCCAGCCGACTGGGCATGGGGGTCTCCAAGCTCCCCTGGACTTCGTCCCCCCTCTGGGCATGGGGCAGCACAGATGTCGTTGCTTCACTCTGCTGCTGCAGGACCCCAGGGTGGAAACGAGCTCCCTCCGTCCCGCGGCAGCTCCGCTGCTCCGGGGACATCTCACGGGGGGACGGGGCAGGTAAGAGAGGAGGTTTGGTGGCAGGTACCAACGAGGACCCCATCCCTCTGCCATGGGGTGGGCACACCATGGAGTGGGCACGCCGTGGGGCACCTCCCAACCCCGTCCCAGCCCCGGGGGCCCCGTTGCCTATTCCTCAGCCCACCTGTTTCTTCTCTTACCAGGTTTGGGTTGATGCTGCTGCCCAGATTTTCTTCTCCTTGGGCCCTGGGTTCGGTGTCCTCCTCGCTCTGGCCAGTTACAACCATTTCCACAACAACTGCTACCGGTGAGCTCCCGCAGCCGCGGGTCCCTGCGGGCACGGGGGCTGCCGTGGAGCCACATCTCTGCGCCCCGTGGCCGCAGGCTGAGCATCTCTCCCCATTTTACTGGTGGTTTTGGTACACGGGGCCAGGAGAGGGAACTGGTGGGGGTGCAGGTGACCGGAGCAGCTGAGTCGGGGGGAGCGCTGAACCGGAGGGGGGTTTCTGCCGCAGGACGCGTTCTCCCTGCTTTCTGCCTTCTAGGGACGCGCTCGTCACCAGCGCGGTCAACTGCCTCACCAGCTTCCTCTCGGGCTTCGTCATCTTCACCGTGCTGGGCTACATGGCCGAGATGAGGGACGTGGAGGTGGAGGATGTCGCAAGAGATAAAGGTTTGCCTCCCTCCAGCGAGACTGCCCCATCTTGGCCCCGCGGTGCCCGGCTGCCCCAGGGCTCTGCGTGCCCGTTGTGGCTGAGGGGGGGCAGGGTGATGGCCATCCCTGGGGTCTGTCGGAGTGCCCGGGAGCGCTTCCCAGGAGCAGAGGGCAGCGAGATGTCCGCCCCCCACATCTCCGCTGGCACCAGGCACGTCCGCTCTGGCTTTGGGGCATCTTCCCCAAGCGCGTTCCCACAGCACCCGGGGCTGTGCCGGAGCAGCCGGAGAACGGCAAACCAAACCAGTGTCCCCTCCTAGGGCCGAGCCTCCTTTTTATCACCTATCCCGAAGCAATCGCCAACATGGTGGGATCCACCTTCTTTGCCATCATCTTCTTCTTGATGATGATAACGCTGGGGCTGGACAGCACGGTAGGTGCCTCCGTGGAGCGCGACAGCACGGCCGTGCAGCCTGGGGCCGTGTCCCCAGCGGGGACCGGGGATGGCCGTGTCCCATGGCTGATAGCAGGGTGACAAGGGGAGCTGTGGCCTCGGGAAGAAGGGCCACCTGCCAGAGCCCTCCAAGCATGGAGATGGAGAGAGCTCCGCACCGTCATCTCCAGTGGGTCTGAGCTGGTGTCCTCCAAAGCCTGTTGGAGGGGATGGTCACCCTGGAGGGAGGGGACAGGACGGGATGTCCCCACTCTGCTCATTGGCAGAGGGGTCTTTGGGGGGCGCAGGTTTTCTCCAAGAGCATGACTGTCCCCACATCTCATTTCTCCACCCCACGCTGGCGTCTCCTTTGCAGTTTGGGGGTTTGGAGGCCGTGATCACGGCCGTGATGGACGAGTACCCCCAGGTCCTGGCGGGGCGACGGGAGCTCTTCGTCCTCGGCCTCATCACAGTCTGTTTCCTGGGCTCCCTGAGCACCCTCACCTACGTGAGTACCACCGGGCACTGCTCGCCCCCGTCCCCACCACACACCTACTGGGTTCTCCAGCGACCCCCGGTGCGGGACTTTGCCCAAGACCCGCTCCGCAGCCGCCCTCCCCTCCCTCGTGCCCTTCCAGGGGGGAGCCTACGTGGTGAAGCTGCTGGAGGAGTTCGGCGCTGGCTGCTCAATCCTGGCGGTGGTGCTACTGGAGACGATCGCTGTCTCCTGGTTTTACGGTAAGAAACTGCTTCTGCTATGAAAAACATCCTGCAGGGACCGACACCGGTACTTAACCTTACGCCCGTGTGTAAATGCCGGGGGATGTTGGGGGGAGAAGCCCCAGTGTGACTCCTGACGAGGATGGGATGGGGCATGGAGGGCGTCGTGCCCACATCCCTGTACCCACCTCCTCCGCGGGTCTCCGGGACCGTGACGGCTCTCTCCTCCGACAGGGATACAGAGGTTCTCCCACGACGTGAAAGCCATGCTCGGCTTCACCCCGGGGATGTTCTGGAAGGTGTGCTGGGTTGCCGTCAGCCCTGCCTTGTTAGCCGTGAGTATCTACGGCCCGAATTAAAGTCCGGGTTGCCAACCCCGCTCAGAGTGCCCCTCAGGGGAGCTGCTCTTCCCTCCATGGCTGCTGCCGCCGATTACTCCCCTCTGGCTTGCCCGGGGGTGAGCAAGCCACTGGGAGGGTGGATGGGGGTCCTGGCCGGGGCTGATGGAGCTCGTGGCAGCCATCCCTGCCAGCTCCCCACACTAAGCTGCCCGCAGCCCCTGGGGCGGCGGGTTTCACCCAGAAAAGGAGCTGGAAGTACATTTTCCAGCCATTTCTGCAGCTCCGGGGCAAAGCCAGCAGCTGGGTGCTCACACGGGGGCCAGAGCAGCCTCATTTCACCCCCCCGGTCCGCAGCGTCCAGCGCCGGCACGGCCAGCCACGGGTAACGCCTCTGACGGCACCGCGGCGCTGTGCGCCGCGCCGGATCTGTCCCCTTTGAAATGCCGACTCCCCTGGCACTTCAAAGGCTGCCGTCTGCAGAGGCAGAGGGGTCTAATCTCGCCGGATCTGGAGGAGAAGAGGCCTTGTGAGGATTAATTACAGCTCTAAGCGCTTTGCCCAGGTTATTAAGAGAGAAGTATTATAATCAAAGCAGACAGCGAATGATTTCGTTTCAGCGCGGGGACGTGCAGCCTTTGCAGGACGCCGTCCCGGGGGGGGGGGTTGTTAGACGGAGACCTCCCAGCCCGCGCCTGGCGAGGGGCGGCAGCCTGGGAAATGTCACCGCGACGTCCACGCTGGCCTTTCGCGGTTAGGGGAGCAGCGGTGACAGCGGGACGCGGACGGCGTTAACCTACGGGATGAGTCGGCGGCAGTGCCGGGGCTGGGGAGGTGTCGCAGCTGATCTGCTCTCCACGAGCAGCCAACGGGGCTGAATCCGCCGGGGATGCTCGGCCGTCATGAAAGAGCTTTCCTGGCCACCCGTGGCACGTGCGCGTGGGTTTTGCGGGCTGTACAGCCCCGCCACTGCAGCGGGGCATGTCCGACCGCGGTCCAGCCCCATGAGCGTCCTTCCCTAAGGGGCTCCGCTTTGTTCACCGCAGTTCATCGTCGTCAGCTCCCTCCTGGACCAGCCGCCTCTGACGCTCTTCGACTATCAGTACCCCGAGTGGAGCATCTCGGTGGGGTACCTCATAGGAGCATCGTCCTTCATCTGCATCCCCTTCTACATGGTGTACAAGCTCGTCTGGACGCCGGGGTCTCTCAAGCAGGTCAGGAGTGGGACAGGCAATCCTGCGGCCCCCGTGCGGGCGGGGGGTGGGCAGGGACCCCTGCTCGGCTCAGCCGGAGATGGGGGCCAAGGAGCTGGGCAGATGCTTGACGTGTCCTCAGCATCTTTGTTCACGTGGCAATTAAATCACGCCTGGAGAGCTGCTTGGAACAGGGCTCAGAGGCGCACGGCTCGATGGCCTGATCATTTTCAGCCGTATTTCTGAAGCTGTGAATTTGTCCAGGAGGCAGCGGGGCTGCGTCAGCGCGGCCCTGGAGGCAGGAGACTGTCCCCAGCTGTCACCCCTCCTCTCAGCCCGTTTTTGGGACACCTCCTGCCCGCTGCGGGCTGCTGCGGGCTGACACAGCCCCCGGCCCTGCAGCCAAGCAAGATCCTGGCGGGGATGGCTTCGGCACGTCAGGGCAGGCAGCCCTGCACGTGGCACCGGGTCCCGGTGCGGGAAGGAAACCCATCGCCTGTTTTTCTCTGCCTGCTTACACCCTCCAGCGCCTCGCCGTCTGCATTCGGCCGGAGAAAACCACGCGAGACCCCCAAGCGGAGGCGGTGCGCATGTCACCTGTCCTGTAGCCCAGCGGCACATCCAGGGGATGCAGAGACTGCTTCGGCTTCCTTCGGCTCCTGCCCCGACGAAGCAGCGGGGCGGGCAGAAGAGAAGCCGCTGTCACCTTCCTCCAGCAACCGGCCCTTCGCCTCTCCCCCGGCGCCTGCGCGTAATGGCGGCACCTCCGCGGCCACCGGCTCTCGTCCTCGTGTCTGATCATCTCAGCAGGAGCAGCGCCGCCAGCACGCGCTGGCAGAGCGGAGCCCCTTCTCGCCGCGGGCAGGAAAACCTCTGATGCACAGCAGGGAGAACGGGACCCGCCGCTGAGAAGTGAAGGGCCAAACTCCTCCGGTTTGGAGGTGAACCCCAACTCCCGGTGAAGAGACGGAGGCGCAGCAGCGAGCGCCGCTGCCGAGGGATCGCCGTGCCGCGGCGCGAGCCGTGAACGCGCTTCGAGACGCTCGCGACCGTGCTGGGCGACCCTGCGCGGCGCGAGCGGTGCATGCCGTTAGCCGTGCCGTGAGTGACGTGTGAAATAAAGCTGATATCAACCGTTAGGAGATGAGACGAGGGAGAGGAGCCGGAGCTCGCCGCGCCGGGTTCCCTGCGGCTGAGAGCGCGGGCTGGGCTGGGGGAGGCGGGGGGGGGGGCGCCGCTGTCCTGACACACAAATACCTTCTTCTGG
>VUYV01000156.1:638341-656268 GCA_008711295.1 Anarhynchus alexandrinus | reverse complement strand
TTAATTATTTCTTTTAAAGCTAATTTTGGGGAGCGCGCGGGGGGGGCGGGCTCAGAGCCTAACCTGTCGTTCTCCCGCAGTGCTGCTGGGCAGCATCCTCAGCGCGCTGCTGCTCACCATCATCCTCATGGCCGTCTGCGTCTACAAACCCGTCCGGCGGCGGTAACGGAGCGGGACCCGGCGGGGAGGAGGCGGGGGGGAAGCGCTGCCGGTCCCCGCCGGTCCCCCCCACCCCGGCCCGGCCCGGCCCACCCCACCGCCCCTCCTGCCAGCGGCCGGGGATGCGGCGATGTCGTGTGCAGCATGGCGTGGCTCCATCACGACGTCGCTTTCCACGACGGTACGGCTGGGTGCTGGACGTCGCAGCCCGGCTCTCCGCAAACTGACCGCCGGACCCCCCGGCAGCGCCTCGGCAGCAGAACCGGGTGGGTGTGAGCAGCGTCTGCGGCATCGCACCGTCCTCCCGTCGCACCCTCATCCCGTCGCACCCTCATCCCGTCGCACCCTCATCCCGTCGCACCCTCATCCCATCGCACCATCCTCCCATCGCACCCTCATCCCATCGCACCCTCATCCCATCGCACCCTCATCCCGTCGCACCATCCTCCCATCGCACCCTCATCCCGTCGCACCCTCATCCCGTCGCACCGTCCTCCCATCGCACCCTCCTCCCATCGCACCCTCATCCCGTCGCACCGTCCTCTCATCGCAACCTCTTCCCATCGCACCCTCTTCCCATCGCACCCCCCTCCCAACACACAGCCCCCCCATCGCACAGCGTTTGGGCGAGGCTGGTCTGACGCGATGTGCTGCAGAGCATCCCTGGGGTGTGCAGTGCACCCCGAGGTGCAGAACGCTGCGGGGGACAGGCTTCTCATTCCGGACGGTCATTGCTTTAACTCTCGGCTAAAAAGCCCAAAGCAGCCTTGCACCACAGCGAACCCGTGAGGAACCGGGGTGCGGACGAGGGTTTCCAGCTCGTGCTGAGCTCTCCTCTCCGGGCGGGTGGATGGGTGCTCCCGAGCAGGTCCCTCTCCACCTGGAAGCGGAGCCTCCACCACGCTGCGAGCCAGGGAGATGCGTCCGCGCTGGGGCGAACGCTGTGGTTAAGCTCCGGACAGGCCTGTTCTGTGCATTCTCAGTAATAAATTCAAGTGTTTACACTGAAATCACAGCTGCATATGAATGCTGCTATTTTGTTTTGCACTGCTATGAGTAGTAACTGGATTTTGCTTATTAAGTATTACTTTGGTATTTAACATAGGGGGTGTTTTGGCTAGTAATTTATTTAGTATTGTAAAACTTAACTCCTAGAACAATTGCGTTGACCTGTTCTCTGAAACTTTGTGCCACATCGGGCGTGTTTCCTGTTCAGTTTGTTTTAAAGGACACCCACCGCTCTCATTGCGACGGGGGATTTTCTTTGTGAAACGACAGGAGGGGGCTGGGCTGGGACAGAGCTAACCCAAGGGAAGCAGGAGGGGGGAAGCGAGGCGACCCTCTTCTCTTGCTTTCCGATCCTTTTTCTTTTTTTGATCGCCGCGTCCCGTATCGCTGATTTTTCCCGGTCCTTCGCCCGGTGTGAAGCTTGTCCTGCAGCCGGGCGCCGTTCGCGGGGGGGTGGATGGCGCAGCTTGCAGCCACAGCTCCGCCGTCCCGGGAGCAGCATTCTTGTGTGCATTCATTCTTCACTCCCTGCTATGTCTCTTTGTACAAATAAAAAGCTGTGTAAACAATCCAGGGCTCTCTTATTTATTCCCGGACGTTCTGTTTGTTATTAACCCAGCTGCAGCTGGAGCAAGGGACGAGGCCGTCCCCTTTCCCACCGCTCACCACGCTGCAGTCCGTACCCCCTTTTCGGCGGCGGGGGAACGGGGCAGGAGAGCAGCGCGATGCCGACGGCCGGGTGCAGCCCCCGCTTTCACGGATGTTGGTTAGCAAGGAGCTGGTGAACGCTAAACTGAAAACGAAAGCTCATCCCGCAGGCGCAGCGCAGTTACCAGCAGACGTTAACGGGTAAAGTTCAGTTAACTCAGTTACGAAAACGAGCTATTTTGACTCAAAAGTCGGCCGGCGGAAGGAGGATTTCCAAATTAAGCACATAATGAATTATTGTTGTGCATTGAAACAGTCCAAAAAGCACAAAGAAGTACATACTTCCTCTGGGGAAGGGAGACAAACAGCACTGACACTGTGGAAATAGCATCAGTTTGAAGAACTTTAAAAGCTAGTTATAGTTTTAGAACAAACTACAGGGATTCCTAACTTCTGCTTTCCCCCGTAAGCCTCGACGCTTCCTTGGGAAGAGAAGTTGGGCTCAGCTCTGATACAGCAGTGCCGGCATGAATATTAAACATCCCGTGCAGCCCTGGGCTCGTCTTCCCCTGTGGCGGTTGCCCACAAAGGAGGTACAGAACCTCATCCCGAGCGCCGCAGCCCTGCCCCCGCCCTGCCTTTCACCGCCTCCGAACCGTCCCTATCGTCCTCATCCCTGTTTTCAACCCAGGGAGACTCAAAGGGCGGCTGAAAATGTCAGAAGAAACGTTTCCAGGGATTATGTGTCTGTTTCAGACTGAAGCAGAACTCTCTTTGATAGTTTCATAGATGATAATGTCACCTTTAATGTGCAAAAAGGCCGATAAGGATAATTATTAAAAAAGACTCCCTGTTAGAAAAAAATACCGAAGGGTGTAGTGTCGCGTTGTGCAGTATCTTTGGTTTTCCCTCCAGCACTCGCAGGGGATCAGAGGACACTTTTAACCCATACAGCACAAGATGTAAGCTAGGCTTTAAGAAAAGCAGCAGCTGTTTTGGGGAAGCAGGGCTTTCTAGTTGAGATGGAATGATGCAAATGTCACAGAAAGGAAAAAAAAAAAACCCACAAAGAAATAACACCCAATTATTTTTTTTTACAGTTCCAGACTAAGAAGCAGGAGCGTAACAAAACTTGAACTGAAACTGCTCAATATTCTTTAGTTTACAAAATAAAAAACAGAACAAAGCCAGCTTGAAAAAAAAAAATATAAATATAAATATAAATATTCCCCCCCCTCCCCTCGCAACTTTTTAAATGCTTCATAGGAAAAAAAGCAGCGTCAGACAGACGGTTTTATAAAGGCAACAGCACTCTTTATTTCCGCTGGAGGAAAAAAAAACAGAGTTTCATCTCCTAGCTCACAACTTCGTCAAGAGCTCAATGCAAGGCTTAGTCCCTTTTTTCAACTGTGAAAGTCACAGTAATCCCCTTTTCAAAGAAAAATGCGATTCCAACACAGACCGCTGCCACCGTGCAAGGAAGTCAACGTTCCTGCAGACGCCAAATAAGCTAATTAGGGATGCAAGCTGTGTCATTAAACAAACATGGTGCGGATCTACCAGTTCTAGTGTACACTGCAGGAATTTTAAGAGTTTGCTATGTAAAACAACGGATTATTGGTTTAAAAGAGGGTTCCAGGTGACCAACCACCTGACTGGTTATGATCGAGTCCGTTTTATAGCGATTTTATTGTGGTTAATAGTTGGTCACGCAGAACCGCCCTGTTTCGCCCAAGGAACCAGTGCAGGATCAGGTAGCAAGGTCAGACCGTAGGTACCATCGGTTCTTCGCACTGCTGCCAGCCAGAACCAAGGAATATTGCTCACATTGAACTGCTATAAGGCTTTCCTGTGGCTGTACGTTGTGGAGTGCACTTGAGAGTCACAGTGTAAGTACTGTAAACACCGACAGAAGTGCAGATAAAACAGCTACAAATATACTGTATGACGAAAGACCTGAGGAAAGCTGGTTAAAACATACGTGTGAATTGTTACAATACCATTTTTATGAGTGTAGTCGTATTGGCTTGTTTTAAAATCAATAAAAATATTCAGATAAAAAAATATATGCATTCACATGAAGGATGAGCATTTGAATTTTAAAAAGCAACACACGTTTCCCTTTCAGATGACAGAATTAAAACTTATCTTCCGATAAGTACACGTTAAAATTTCACCTGAATTCTCTTCTATTTGAGTTTAGCACCCGCACACGGGCACGCACGCACGCACACACCCCACGTGAGCGCAAAGAAGCACCTGTATCTATCGCTTATTTTCTCGCTGCCCTCCGACTCCGGGAACTAGCTGGTTTTGAATCACTGCAGAAACTGCTATTTTACTGGACAGATGGTCCCATTTCAGGATCTAAAATGGCTACTGGCTACTTGTTTCGTCCTTTTTCAGAAAGCGCTAGTTTAATCTTGAGCTTGGGTTAGCTGTTCAAGTATAAAATTATCCCTCTTAAGCAGGAGCACGTGATAAAATCTCAGTAACTAGAGAAGAGATAATCACATAGAAACAAAACTAACAGAAAACATCTGTCAGCACGGTACACCGTCAGCATGAAGAACTACCCTATGTGTGTATATGCATATAGATACTCTTCCCCGTCACAACTGGAAGAAACAGACAATGGCTTTGAATTATTCAGAAATGACTAAGCAGATGAGTATTTCTTTGGTAAGTTAATGAAGTTTCCCTCCTGAACTCCCCATAAATCAGGTTTTCAAGCTTTACTGCAATCCTATATCCCGATGCTAAGCAAAATTTCCATCTGCTCTTCAAATAAATACGTTTAGATAAAAACTTTTCCTTCAAAGCTAAGACTGCACAGTCACGGAGCCAAATGCAGAATCCCGCGATCTGGAACTCCCTCAAACAAAAATAAATCAGCTTTTTTTTGTAGCTGATGATGCCAACTAAGAAGGCAGGTGAAATGTTTACTTAAGCAATCCAGGAGTGGTCTTCAGACTGACAGCTCTGAAAGCCTTCAGTTTTACGCAGATTTGGTCATCCTTATTTCAGGAGATCTCTACGGAGTTATTTTTCCACAAGAGAAAGCTGTAAAACTTGCTGAAGCTCCGCATCTTCCTCTTCACGACGCTGCTTCTCCCGTTCCTCCTGCTCTCGGACAGACAACTCCATGGCAAGCTGCAAGTCCTTTTCAAAACTGGAAGGTTCACTAGGGCTGCTGCAGTGTGAGTTACCCGAGCTCGTTAGATAGCTCTCCTGCAGGGCCCTGGAGGAGAAAAAGAACTTCAAGAAGCAAGAGAGACAGAGCCTACTTAACATTTCTTGTGATCATCCTTCCTAGCAACTGTTTTCTACCTGCAAACCTGAAAATCTCTCCCCAGAGGGCAGAAAGCAGTTTTCAGGGTAAGAGTGCAGTTGTTCTAACATTTGCAAAAATCCCAGCGTAAAACATGTTCTTTGAAGGTTCCGCAGAACCTTTCATACATGCTAACAGTTACACTTTCAATGGGCTTCTAAAAGCAGTCTCGCCTAGTTTAAAGGTAACACCATTTCCATGTAGAAGAGAGCCAGGAGGATGCAGTTCTTTGCGTGCACAAAGATTTCTTTGCACTTCACTGCAGGAAGACACCACAGATACCAGAGCGTATTCTCAAGGGTCCATTAAATACACGCTGCTAAGTTTTTAAGGATTACATAATGATTTTGAAAAGAAAGAAGAGCTACCCTGAAGCGCGCAGCATCTCATAAACAAACATTCAACCCAGAGGGACCAAATTCCCAGTTTTAAGAGCGGAACTAGAAGGACTGTGTGTGTTTGCTGGGTAAAGAATCCGTTAAGTGCGCAGACCAGTCCCACAGCCGAGCCAAAGAGCTATGGTACATATATAAGCCAGGGAGGCCCAGCTTAGAGTCCTTGCTTCTCGGAAAAATCAAAGTTAGAAGAAAAACAAGAAAAGAGACCTCGAGTTCTGCTCATCTGCTACCTACACACACAAAAAATTGCTACATTGCTTCATGCTACTCTTGGAAGTATTTTTGCTCTATCACTGCATGGCTTGGCATGAAAAAAAAATTACTTACCTCTGATACTGTATATTGAAGTCCTGTGAATACGCAACTGCTCCATTGGAATGCACCCCCGCTTCCTAGAAATGGGGAAAGACAGACAATTCCGCAGCAGTTAACAGATCCGCAGTGCAACTCACCGAAAGGCAACTCTTAAATCACTCTTAGTTCTTCTTGAAATACATTACTTAGAAAACTAGGTCCTACATTGGTTTAATTCAGAGATGCAGCTGCTGCTGCGCAGTCCTTGTCAAAACTGTCAGATCTGCACTGCACAGGTTACAGCACACTTACTTTATTTCCACCAGACTCCAGCAAACTCTGCTGAATGGCAAACTGCATGATCTCGTTATCTTCATCCTGCACGTATATGTTCCTACCGTCATCTTGGATGTGGTAAGATTTGGGGATCTCAAACACTGACTGGTCAACCTCGAAATTAGCACCTACAGAAGCCAAATACAGTTACAAACAGGGCATAGTATATTTTTACAAGTTGTGACTTTAAAAATTCTGATGAATACTTATGCATGATTAAGTTAACTCAAAAAATTCAGATAAACCACCCCACTAAATATACCAACAGGCTTTGAAAAACTTCTGTGCCAAACAAGCACAGCAGCAAGACAGAATGCAGTCTTTCTTTAGGATGCTGGCAACTTACACAAATAAAACCAGTGTGCAGCAGAGCACTAAGGTGGCTGAATTCTAACAAAACCACCTGGGAAAAAAAGAAGGTTGCAAAAAATAAATACCACGGTGGCTCTTCTGAGGTTATTCCTAATGAATGGGTCTGTAATAGCTCACAGGACAGAGTATCACTGGATACACGCAGCCATGAGCATCCTACTCAAACTAATCCACTCTTTTCTGAAAGAGCATTGCAGACTCAGCTGTGACTTACACATTTTGCATTCCACTTCCCATAGCGATAGCTTGCAGCAGACTTTAGACCTCAAAATACTGGGGAAAGCTTGCTAGATCTCAGTTTAGTCAGTCTGGCAGCCATGGAGGGGGCAGAATGGGTCAGTACAATTGGTACCACACACTCCAGATCAGCTGTGATGCACTGCAGCTTCCCCTCACCTATGGATGTTTCATTCTCTACAGTTAACCCATCTCGCTCATCTTCCACTCCTTACCTGAATCACACTGCGCGCCTCCAGCCATTTGTGATGCCATTTTGTCAGCTGTCCTGCAGCCATTGACATTTTCAAACGTAATTCGGGCATTCAGCACATGAAATAAGGGAATTTCTATACGAAAGAGTACAACATTTCTATCAAAAAGAGAACTCTTTCATTCACTTCCACACCTACAGCCACATCAAACCCTTACATGTTTATTGAATATATTCCACAAGCAGCATCCCATAATGACAAAGTATATCGTAACTCACTTCACCGAGAAGTTGCCCTTAGTCATTCTCACTTTCTCTCCGAATCTCTTATTTTATACTGAGATTTGCCAAATCTAAGGCATTGAAGCGAAGATGAAAGGGCTGGCAACAGCTCATTCTTACTGAAACGATACCGTCTTTGAAATGATACTTCTGTACTGGTCATTCAGAACCTGGATTCCATGACCCCAGATGTACAAGACAACGTACGTCTGAATTCTCAGTTCTAGATATCAGTGAGATGACTAGTAAAAAACTAACATGGTTTTTGTAAATATATGCTGCAAAAGCAATAGAAAGAATGGAAATTAAGAAAAAGCTACAATAGAAATTACTAAATATTACCAATTTTGACAGGAAATCCTGGTGGAAACTCCAGAGTGATGAAATCCCTAAGTCTGGCAAAATGAGCACTAGTTCTGGCCATCAGATCGATGATTGGAGTGACTTGTTCCATAAGAGACAAGGGAAACTCCTCGCTCATCCACAAGGTTGCTTTAAATCTGAAAGTTGCATAAAACCATCCTAAGTTTACAGTTTAGGAGCAGATGCAAAGCAAAACACATAACATTGCCACCTGCTTCATACATTTCAAAGAGTCAGAACTGTTACTGCTCTAAGAAACCCAACCACATTCCCCGACAGACTAAAGGCAAAGCACGGGAGATTACTAACGAGTTACAGCACTAGTGCAAACGTTTTCTGTGACTTAGCAGAAGAAGAATTAGACCATAGCTGAATACTTCAAGATTTCTCTTTTGATTAATTTTGAAAGCTGGGGGAAAACCACACTGGATGTTTGTAAAAATGGTTTGCAGAGATCAGATGACTGGGAAAAGACAAACTAGAAATAGTTAAAATTTTATTTCTCACTTTTGCGTTCGAATGGTGACTTCTTTTGGTCTTCCTATGTCTCTACCTTTCAAATCAAATTCTGGGTCAAAGTATTCCTCCAGGGTAATAGCAGTAGGATTGTTACTTGTGGCATATTCTGTTGTCTTGGTCGTACTCTATAGGGAAAGAGAAAAAGAACACCACAAAAGTATGGAATAAATAGACAGCGGTGACTATAAGAAACTTTGAAGTTACCTCCTGTGAAGTCATTCATTCTCTGTTTGAGACACCAGTGACAGACAGCCATAGACACAAGGCACACGTTTAGACTGATTTCTATTGAGGTTAAAAATCTCTGAGCATTTTAGAGGCAGGAAAATCTGCTTAAGTACTTTAAAGCCAGAAACCGACCAGTGATGCAAACACAAGCTACAGCATTTCTAGGCTCCAAACCCTTTAATAAAGACAAAACTTTGACGGTGTATTTAAAGAAAAGTCCCTGGGCACATGCAAGATCTGCAACGCCATCCTGATACGGAGCCAGCAGTCGGCGAATCTATTATCTACTTTACTTCAGTACGCACCGATGCAAGGCAGCTTCTAAAGCCATATCGAAATCATTATCAACACGTTTAAGAACAGCAGAGGATATATGGCTTTCCCCCGAGTTGCTGAAGAGCAGCGTGCTAACACGTCACCTCATCCTCTCATCATCTCTTTGTCTGATGATCACCACGTTGGCACCGTCTCCCACCTGAGGCTCCCGCAGGTCTGTGGACACGTCTTCCCAGATTACCGGTGGGTTGTCGCTAAGATCTGCGCTCGCTCAGATTTATTGCCACTGCTCACCCCCCAGCTCTTGCTGTACTAATGGATTCTATGTCTTTTCCATAAGAGTGTTCAGAAGGAGGTTCCTGCTATTCATACAGAGCATTTGAGGGCTTAAAACAAACAAGAACATGCTCAGGGAAAATTTAAACTTCATAATCAAAATTGCTGCCCAACTAAGGGAAGAAGGCAATTCCACACACCTAGAATTCCTATCGGCACAGATCTCTGCGCTGCAGTGAGCTGTTTGATGTCAAAGACACTCACCTGAGCACCATACTCGTGCTCCACCGTACCCAGAAATGATTCCAGGGGGTTCCTGTCAGCTTCAGGTAACAGGAGGGAAAAAAACAAGGAATCTGTTACTATTAATTAGCAGTAAAAGTTACGTACACACCAGGCTAACATGCGAGGCTTCTAACCCAAAGCCAAGTAAGCCGTTCCGGTAATCTTTACCAGACAAACCCAGGGCCTAAAGGTGACCGTATAAAACGGGTATAATATAGAGAACAGAGGCAAAGGTTTTTAGTGGTTTCTCTCATATGCAGATAGCTGTATTATGCACCGTGCCTCCCTTCCTGGGCCCCAAGGTAGGCCAACGAAGGCCAGCGTTTCCATACGAAGTTACTGGCTGGTCACTCTTTCCTCTAGTTTAAATAGGAGAAGAAATTAGTGGACCAAACCAAAAGAAAAAGTCCCAACAAACAAAGCCTACACGAATCTTGTAATCACGGCCAAAGCAAAGAAAAGGCATGAATATATTCCAGAGCAGGAAAAAGCATGGAAAAGCGCAGCTTTTTAAAACTTGCAATAAACTTTCAACAGTTTTGAAGGGCTCTTCTTTCCTCCAAATACAGCTAGGATAAACACTGCTTCGTTTGTAGGCCAGGAGTCAAGTAACGAGCTACCGCAGACACACATCGTGTGAAAGCAAAGCAGGGCGAAGTCAGCAAGAAAAGTACTGTCTGTCTGTCCAGTTGTTCTGCAGTCACACAGAGAAGGTATCAGAGAGCCAAAAGATTCTACTTATTTCCAGCTATCCTACAGGAAAACTACCTTTATATCTTTTCTTCTCCTCTTCTGTTAAATGTTCCGTTCGGATTTTTGTGACCACATTCACATTGTTTGCAATGTATACCTTTTTAAAAAAAAAACAAACAGTATAAGGACAAAAAAAAAAGCATCACGGGTTAAAAAAAGAGAGTTCTCTCTAGTAAAACACCATGTACACAAATCTAAAGACAGAATAAAGCAGCATGGATCTGCCTCTCATTGACAGAGATCTTAATCTTTAACACACTGGTGATCAACAGGAAATACTGCACTTTGATTTTTCTGTGTGCTTTGGTATAACAGAAATCCTACATCATATAGTCTTGACAGACCTCTGGCAAGGCTGAAACTAGATGCCACCTGCTGGGCAAGTTGATAAAACAAGAAGCCCTGCAAATCACACCCCGCAGTACCTCCACGCAGCATTAATCGTGCAAGCATCCTGTGCCGAAAGAATAGCAAAGGAGTTTGGTCATCGACTTGGATGACCAAAGGCAGGACGACAGAAGTCAGCCTCTCACCCAAGTTCCTGGAAAGCACATTTACACACTTTTAACTACCTTTTGTAACTAGCTAAACCAACCTCTAAACTAGATGGGCATTTCCAAGCTTGCTAGGAAATCTCTGTCTGGGCAGAGATTTTAAGAGAGATGGGAAAGGAAAGTCAGATAACACTATTTCTAAACAGAGGTCACTCGCAGGACCTTCTAAATGAAATTTAGTGATCGTTTAATTCTGCAGGAACACCAATGAACCCCAACGTCCAAATGAATCGTCCTGCAGTCTTATGAGAAAAACCTTCATGTAAATGTAGAAAGCTATTCGTCATTTATTCTTCTGTTAAATGAAATTATAAAACATGGTTTACTGCACAAATTCCAAAACCCAGAGTAAACACAGACTTACGAGTCAGGGAAGTTAATTCTTGTGATTCTTAACGTAAATTCCTAAAACAGTAAGGCTATAAAGCCATCTTCAAAAATATTTCACTGAAGTGAAATACAAAACACACAAACCCAGTGTCACATGGAACAAATCTAAGCAACCGTATGACTCATGAGCATGGTCAGGGTCTTTAATTTACCAGCAGTCCCTTATTACTTGAATTCATGATGCAACTCATGGCAGCGGGAGGCTGTTATTCCCCTGCAACGCTGTTACGAGAGAGTGCTCAAGGCACTTCACCAGCGGGCTCCTCGTCTTTTCAGCATTGAAAGAATGACAACATTCAAGAATTACTTCAATTCAAGTTTTTGGATAGAATGGAGTCCTAGCAGTTACGCTGACTCTTTTCCCCCTCTTCTCCTGAAATGCTTTGATCGTCCCTCTCCCCTAAAGCTCCTGCTGACGTTCCTGCACAAGCTTGGCAGCCTTGAAGTTCCTTCACTCCTGCCCAGCTCTGCTGGCGACACAATAAAGCTCTTGATGGGAAGCTTAGAACCCGAAATATTCAGGAAATAAAGGCAAAACACAATCACACTTCAGTTAGCTATAACACTTCTTAATTACATAGACCGGGCTTTACCTTTGCTTCATAACCATTTACACCTTCCGCTTTTTCTGTCCTCCATACCCAGAATCCAGACGTGGTTCTGACAAAAAGTGAACACCACAAGCGTCTATACAGTTGCACTTCTACACAATCCCCAGCCCGTTTTTCTAAACTTGTTTCGAAACATTTGATACGTTATTTGACTTTTAACCCGACAAAAGCACAGGTCAATCTGTCCTCACACACACACGCATCACCAGGGCTGAGGAAGTTACGCTGTTTCTCTTCTGATGCAGTCCACGGCCAAAGCCCAGGGGCTCAGCCAGAGATTTTAGATTGAGATGTGGATACCTAAATCACAGGGGAGGACCACAGCCTAAAAACTTACAGATTTATTTTGTTCGACAGCCTGGGCACGGCAGCTTTTAACACATGGTTTAATTTCAAAAGTAATCTGTCATTGCAAGTTGGGGAACTGGATGGTAGGAGTACTTCTGTCTAGGAAATGTGAGTTTCTGGATGTGTAGATGCTGCAGTTACTAAGGCTCAGGGAACATCACAGGGACACTGATTCTGGGTAGCTTCGAAAGGGTACCAAATATTCAGGAGAAAGATGCTGGAATTGTACATCTCACTTTGAAAACACATTGTTTTGTACGATCATGGGGGTGGTTTACTGCATCACAGAGCAAAAGGAGCTTCGTAAAAAGGATTGACTGAGCTGACAGATACCTGGATAAACATGTGTAGTAAGCAAGGAAGACAAATACGCGTCTGTGGAAAGACACACTATACACGTATTTTTATTTAAAGTATTAATGTGACATTTGACTGACTTAGCTACAAGATGTAAGTTCTGGCCCATTAGTTTCAGCATTATACATATGGATTTGGGCAAAACGCAAGCTTGTAATGAGATATTAAGATCAATCTCACTAATATGATAAACTGGAAGCTTTCTGCAGATCAGTTCTTTCAACTGGAAACTTTTTGCCAAGCAAGAGTGACAAGCTGACCAAGCCAAATTTCTTTATCTAATGGTATATGAAGTTTAAAGTCATCTCAGATCTAGCTTTAGAAGTTCTAATTACCAGGGCGTTTGAGAGTTTGTCTTTAAAGCTTTATTGCAAGGATGACCGTGCATAATCTTTAAGGGTTTATTTGTTATGAGAAACTTCGTATCTTACCTTTCAAAAGCAATATTTTTTGTATCAAGGCACGTATTAATAATTGGAGATGTAAGGCGTCTTTCCACATCTTTTCGTTTTGGTGTCATAGACCCCAATGTCAAACGCTTCATGTGTTGGGAAATCTCAAAACGCTCCGTTGTAACAAACTTATCATCGTGATTTATCTCAATTAGCTCTGCCCAGCCTCCAGTATCTGTTGGAAATGGTACATCTCAATGTAAAAAAACTTAGCAACAGTATACCAGAATGAAAATCTATATTCTGTATATCAAATCGGGGCGGATGCTAATTCACTGTGCTTTGCACTCAGCTGAGACCAAATCTGGAGCAGTATCTAAAATTGTTTTTTTATTTTGGGGCTAGGAAAAATTAAGTAAAAGACTGAAGTCAAATTTTAGTCCTGTCACCAAATTTTGACCTCAGATTTACTCAAAGGGAAGAAATTAAGCCATTATGTTAAACCGCAAAACAGCAACTCTGAGACACTCACAGAATATATGTAGAAAACTTTATAAAATTCAGTACTCGGCCTCAACAGGTCTTTTTGAGCAAAACTGGGGTTTCTCATTGTGGCTGACATAGTATTTGGTGATCAATGGTGCAGACATGCTAAAATACTTACCTTCTCCCTTGAAAATTAAACTACGCCTTCCTCTCTCCCAGCTCATGTTTTCAAAGCCCAGTAAAGTGATATCAACACGCAGCTTGGCACCACTCTTCCAGATGCGGCAGACATCACTTGGACAAACTCGAGAAACCAGTGGGACTGTAAAAGAAAATGAGAAAAATGTAAATAGAAAATATTCAGGAGACCAAGCACACAGGAAATCTGAACTCAAGCAGAAGCTATATGGCTGATACAGGATTGCTCTGTACTATGGTCATTATTCCAGAGGAGGTGAGATACCGATCCTCTTTCGCTTTAAGTACAATCAGCTTAGGGACAAAACCCACCAACTTTAAAGATAAACACGAAAAGGAAAAGACATTCATTCAGACTAAAAGACATGAAATGGCATAAACCCCATCTCCTAGCAGTCTTAACAGTTAGCTGTTTGGAAAATTAAGTCAACTGGAAGGCCTAGCACTCGTTCCCTCAAAAGAAAAGCAGGTACTTCCCAAGTAGTCTTTGCATCTATATACGAGATACATATCACTGTCTTAATCATTAATAGCCAGAGAGAGGTAAACAAAACCCTGAGAAAAGTCTTCAGCAGTGCCAGCAATGGCTAAAGTCTCCATTTAAAAACAAACAAACAAAAAACAAACCAAAAAAAACCCAACAAACCAACCAAATAAACAGGAAACAAAGAATAATTTTGCAACAAAAATACAAGAGGTCATTTTGAGATGTGAAAAGATAAGTATTCTGGGGAACAGGTATTTCTCTGCATATCTTTGAGACATTTGTACATAAGCAAGTCCCGTTGTCTCCAGTTTAGGAGAGGTAACAACGACCAGGTTTCTTACCCCAGCTAGTGAACTCCCATTTCATTTCCACATAAAAGTCAGGAGTCTGGAAAAGGAAAATACTTTGTGAATATTTCATGAAATAGCTTTAATCTAACATTCAGTACAGCACTTCCCATTAACATTTCAGAAAAAGGAAAACAAAAAGATCAGAACTCGGGACATGATAAACGAACGTTAAAAAAATGAAATTGAAACTAACAAACATAAGAACATTGGCCTACACTGCTGCTTGCTGATGAGCTATTCTTCCTTATTTTACTATAGCAGCAGTAACAACTTCAAGATTCAGCCTCCAATGTTGGAGTTCATGACTAAGGATTTCAAAGTCAAGTCAAGGAAAAAGTCTCCATCTCCCACAGAGCTATGGAATACGCAAGTTGAAATGAAGAACACAATAGCCCATTTGGTTTCAGTTTACCTAACTGAACTACCTGAACGACAATTACAGTCTGGAGTAAGAGGTTTGAACTAAATAATTACCTCATTAATCTTTTGGAGTAATTCAGGAACTCCTCCAAGTGTCATAGAAGTCTGCTGGTAGTCCCGATGCTGCAGAATCATTTGTACCATCTCTGGATCTCCTGTGCTGACAGCCTCATGTAAAACTGGAAGAAATCCAGACACACGCTAGTTTCTGTTTGCCTCATGAGCAAAATACACAACATAAAAGCGGTCAAAATGCAACATCTGCAACTGAAAAGTATTCACACACAACTTCTGTTTTCCAGGTTATCTTTACCTGTCCATCCCTGTGCATTCTCTTTAGTTACATCTGCCTTGTGTTGAAGGAGGACTTTGGCAGATTCTATATAACCCAAGGAAACAGCAAGGTGCAACAAGGTCCGGCCTCGTGGATCACGTTGATCAACATCCTGTTGAGTATCCGAGAGAGAAATAACGCTGAAGCTGTTCTATCAAACGCAACTAATCTGTGCACACTGAGAAGGGTTTCTATAAACAAAGCTTGTCAGTAGTAATCCAGGAGTCAATATTCCCTCGCTATTCCCACGTACGAGCCTGTGGTGCACAGCCAGCTCAGTTTTCAAACACTCCTGTACTGCCCTTCTGCACCCCGTGCAGTGCAATCCTACTTCCCCACTGAAATAAAAAGAGAAGCAGAACAGGGCCTAGAAAACCGACACGGTAAGAACTGGTATCACTGTAAGACATCGCTGGGTTCTTGTTGATGCTTCTCACTTCTTGTTCTGTAATTATTTCCCCTTCTGTCTCCCTTTCAGGAGAAGACGGGAGTTCTAGTCTGTGTGCATTGCACCATGGACAGTCAACAGCCTGAGAGACCAGTAGAGGGTTTAACATTATACAACATAATGGGGCAGGGAAAGGAAAAAAAAAAGTAACAGGGCATACAACATCAATTTTGTATGGCACTTTTTTGAAAGTATAGAAGCAAATGGTATTTTACAAAGCATTCATTTGACGGACACACACAGCACAATGAAGAGTGAGTGCACTTTGTACAAGTCACTAAAAAAAAAAAAAAGAAAAACACTACACAGGCATAAATATCCAAAACATGCAAGCACAACATACTCATACCTTACATATTTTTCACTATTAGCTTAGAGATTTGAAACAGAAGAGCATCTATAACTAAAGGAAAAGGGGAAAGTCAATAGCAGAATAAGAAAGGAAAGTTATTACGCAAGTTAACACGGTTATCTGACAGCATTAAGTTAGAAAGATCACGCACAGAGTAGGGAAAGCTTCATTTAAAAGCATTCTCTTTTCACTTCTGTGGTGCAATACTATTTAATTTGCTTCCCAACTTCCTACGGCTCTAATGCCCGCTGCGTTGACAGGTAAAGAACTCTAAGGCGTCCCTCCCAGTCGTCTTTGCTGCTGTTAACCGGTAACCACACGTTCTAACCGGCATTTGCCATACCAAGGGCAGCTGGCAAGTGTCTTTTCATTCCCTCACGCACCCCTCCGACAGCAAGAAGCTTATCCCGAGGAAGCAGGAGGAAACATATCTTTGGAATACTTTAAAAAAAGAAGTTATTTAAAAGCAGATAAAGGAAGTAAGAGACAGACATATTCCATCTTAACACGTTGCTCATTTCCTTACAGTATAAAGTGTTTGAGGTGGGAAACAGCACTTCACAGGTGTGAACTGCAGTCTCAGATGCAATAAGCAGCAGAACAATCCTTATTTAATGGCAAACTTTCACAGGTGAGAACATTATTGAAACAGAAATAAATACACAGAAGCAACGTGCCAGTAAGGTTAAAGATTTTATTAAGGAATAAGATCACATGAATTAGATAAAAAGTAACTGCATTCCAAAGATTCTCCTAAAAAACAGGACAGGAGCATGCTCTAAGCAAGCATTAGTAAATTGTGGTGTACTGTTAGAATTGCAGATGATAGTCACTAGTCAGGAGGTGGCACAGCTGATCTTTGGCTCATATACTTGTGGTGTCAGGTATAATGTAATTAATATGCTCTGCTTTTGCAAACTGTACTCCGCACTAGAGAATGTCAGAGCTTTTACACAGCACCTCAGCAAGAAGGATGTTTGCTGCTCGAGCTCTGCTGCAGCTTTTCAGGCCATTTCCTTACGTCATTACCATTTCTCGCTTCGCCGTCCCAGAGAGGGAACAGCTTTGTATTTTTCTACCCTACAGCATGAAACAATGATCCATTTTTTTTCTACCAGAGATGCTGAAAACATTCCAGCCAGTATAAAAACGTTGCCCCAACAGTCTTGGACAGCAATGAAGCTGTAAGAACTGCTGGTCCTCAGCAAGCTAGAGGCTGGTTTTATCTTTGGCAGCAGCAGCCACCTTTGCTGCATGTTGACTTCCCATTAAGGTAAGCAGTATTTATTGCTTTTCTGGCCCAGGAAAAAAAAAAAAGTCCATCCTGTCTGCTCTCCCTGATCTGTTTCAATGACTCGTAATACTTTATAGAAATCTATAGAGCTATTCTGCAATTTGCAGGGAAATGCTCTGAGCGCAGCTTTACAGATAAGAAGTCAATGTTTAATATCTTACATAACAAAAAGTATATTCCTACACCTTCTTACATCACTCCCGCAACCACAAATAAATAGGTAAAGAGAAAGAAGCGCAGCAATCCCACAAGCCCGGCAAACACACCTGGCAGTACATCGAGGTTACTTCTCCCTAGAAAGGCAGTAAGCGAGGGGCACCAAGCCCTGTACCGTGGCACTAGCCCTTCTGGGGCCACCAGCCCCACAGTAGCCCCTCTATCCCCTGGGCACCCCAGTTACCTTGTCCTGCAGCTCCTCGTCCAGCCGCCTGTAGTCATTATTCCAGACCAGGACGTGCAGGGGAAACGCGCTGCTGGCCCTGCCAGGGGAACTCATCATGCCACACACCTGCAGGAGCGGGGGAAGCAGGGTGCCTACCCTCACTGTTCCCCCCCTCTTTGTTTTGGAGACCCCAGACTACTCAAGCACTGACCCCTCGAGCTTCTCCTCTCTCCTGGCACCCGCCTGCCCCCGGTGAGAGAGGAGAACACCGGGCCACAACCTCCTACGAACCCTTCACCCCGCTCCAAGGGCTGCCCCATGCAAAATCGTACTCCTGGGGGTCCCCTGCTACTGGGCAACACCACCACCCCCCCCGGCCCCACTTTTGGAGGTCTCCCCTGTTCCTGGTGCACCCCACAGACCCCCACTCCTGAGGGCCTCCCTCGCTCCTGGTGCCCTCCACAGCCCCACACTCCTGGGGGTCTCAGGCTCCTGAGCAACCCCCCACAGCCCCACACTCTCGGGGATCTCTGCTGCTCCTGGGTACCCCCCCTACAGCCCCCCCC